>PVKS010003537.1:0-102600 GCA_004027875.1 Aplodontia rufa
CTTAACCCAGAGATCTAAGGGTCGATTGTCTCCACTCATAGGTGGAGGTGGGGACTAGACCCTGGACAGTGAGAAAGTTGGTCTAGTAACATGAGTTAAATCCAGATAAGATGTAATGCTTTACAATCTAATACCTTTTTTTTTTAGAATTATAAAGGGAAAGGGAAGGGAGGGATAAGGGAGGGTAATTGGGGGGGGCGCTCCTGGAGATAATTGCAATATCCAGAATATTTACACATTTTATACACATTTTATATTATTTTGTTAAAATCGTGTAAGGTTGTTCAAAAAAATAATAATAAAAAAAATAAAATAAAATGCAGGTTTCAAAGCCAAACACACAGGGATTTTTACTCAGTGAATTCTGGGGCAGGGCTCATGAGTTTTTGTTTTCAACATTCACCTCCACCCTCCCTAACCCTGAGGTATCTGTTAGCTTTGTCCTGTGAAGCACACTTTTTCATATAAACCACATCACATATTCTTTTAAAAAACTGAAGACCTAGTAAGAAAATGGAGGTGAAATATGTATATAATTATATAATTATTCATTGCTGCTGCTATTTGTTAGTCATTGAATTGTTATGCATTTATTTTCAGTTCACAAAGCAATTCTATTATTGTTGTTTTTTAAGAGAGAATCAATTTTTGTTTTTTCACCTGTTTTTTTGTTTTTTTCCTGACACTTAGTTGTGTATGTGGTGCTGGGGTTTGAACCTGGATCCTTGCATATGCCAGGCAAGTGCTCTATTGCTGAGTCACAGCTCCAGTCCCAAAACTATTATGTTTTGAAAGTAATTCTCTTGCCTTGATTTTGTTGATGACCATTCAAATGAGCTGAAAAACATCACCACCCCAGCGATTTACAGCAGTTTAATAATTTCTAAAATGTGAGTTGCCAAAAACACTTGCCAAAATTCTAAAGCTGAAACTTACCCAGGAATTCTTTACTGAAGCTGAGATGGCTCAGGCCTATCCTGGTATTCACATAAGCCTCATCCCTAGTGTGGTAGGCAGAATTGTAAGAAGATCCAAAAAACTCCTGACAAATGGTACATACACTGGGTATCCAATCAAACAGTTGTAAATGGGCTGAAGAGGTGGCCCAGTGGTACAGCATTTGTCTGGCATGCACAAAGACCCAGGTTTAAACACCAGCACCACATACAAAACTAAGTGGAGGCAGAATAAAAAAGAGATGAGAAAATAAAATTGACTCTCATTTAAAAAAAAAAACCCCACACTTGTTAGTAGAACCTGAAGGACTTTGATGGGTATAATTGTGGCCTTCGGTTGGCCTTAAAACAGGGACTTAATCTGAGTAAGACTAACAAAATCACATGAGCCTTTTAAGATCTAAGCCTAGAGGTCAGAAACCAAAAAAAGTCAGTAAACAGAAGCGTAAAAGGCCACTTGACCATGACGTATTATCTTTATAATGTAATTTTGGATCTGATTAGCTAGAATTTTATTAAGGATTTTTGCATCTATGTTGATCAGGGAAATTGGTCTGTAGTTTTCTTTTCTTGATGTATCTTTGTTAGGTTTTGGTATCAGAGTAGTATTTGCTTCATAAAAGTGTTTGGGAGTGTTCTAATGCTTTCAATTTCATGGAAAAGCTTGTAGAGGATTGGTGTTAATTCTTCTGTGAAAATTTGGTAGAATTCTGCTGTGTATCCATCATACCCTGGGCTTTTCAAAGGAAGGCCTTTGATTGCTGCTTTAATTTCACTATCTGAGATAGGTTGGTTTAGATATTCAATGTCCTCTGCTGTTAATATGGGGATGTCGTATGTGGCCAAGTATCTGTCCATATCTTCCAGATTACCAAACTTAGCAGAGTATAAATTTTCAAAACAAGTTCTAATAATCTTCTGAATTTTAGTTGAGTCTGTGGTAATATCTTCATTTTCATCTTTGATTTTGTTGATTTGCTTCACTTCATTCATCTTTTTGGTGAGGTGTGGAAGAAAGATAGCCTGTTAATAAATGGTGTTGGACAAGTTGGACAGCCATATGTAGACAACTGAAATTGGATCCTTACCTTTCACCTGCACAAAAATTAAATCAAAGTGGTTCAAAGATCTGGAACCAACAACTTTACAATTGCTTGAAAAAGTAGTAGAATCAACACTGTATGACATAGGGTTCAGCACTGCCTTCCTTAACAAGACTCTCATGGCGCAAGCAGTAAAGTCAGGAATAAATGAATGGGATGCAATTAAACTAAAATGCTTTGGCATAGCTAAAGAATTAGTGAAGAATGCGAAGAGCGATCCGACAGAATGGGAGAAAACCTTTGCCTGCTACACCTCGGACAGAGGGCTAATATCCAGAATATACAAAGAACTCAAAAAACTAAACACCAAAATCACAAATAATCCAATCAATAAATGGGCTACAGAACTAAAAAGAAACTTCTCAATAGAGGAAGTCCAAAAAGCCCATAAATATACGAGAAAATGCTCTATATCATTAGCAATAAGAGATACACAATACAAGTCAAAACTTCACTGAGATTCCACCTCACTCATGTCAAAGTGGCAAAAATGAAGAATAAGAACAATGACAGGTGCTGGAGGGGATGTGGGAAAAGAGGAACACTATCACACTGCTGATGTTACTGCAAACTGGTTCAGCCGCTCTGGAAAGCAGTGTGGAGACTCCTCAAAAAATTAGGGCTGGAACCGCCTTATGACCCAGCTATCCCACTCCTGGATATTTTTCCAAAAGAGTTAGAATTGGCATATTATAGAGATACAGCTTCACCAATATTTATAGCAGCTCAATTTACTATAGCTGCAGTTCAGCTTAGCTCCAGCCCTCCATCCTTCTGAAGGAAGGTGCCAGCCATACAATTGTTCAGTGTCCACCGGACCTGTCTGTCTACCAGCTATACATTAGAAGCGACTTTCATCAGTGTTACTTGCAAGAGAAGAATAATTCAGCCAAGCCCTGCCTGAATTCTTGGTCCACAAAAGTCAGAGTTGTAAGACAATGATTGTCACTACAAGATACTCAAATTTGAAGGAGCAGCAATTAGATGAGTGGAGCAGGGCGTGTATGTGTTTTATATTTATATAGACAGGCGTAGGCAATCTTAATAGGGCCCCAGGCTCAGAAATAAGCTAACAGCGTGCTCAGGCTAGATGGTAACTGTAAGGTTTCTCAGCAGCCTCTGGCTGGGGGCATGGCTTCAACTAGCCCACAAGGTCATGGCAACTGGCTAAGGGGCAAGGCACAGGGCAGCTTGCCTGTGAAAAGAACAACCAATCAATTCACTGGCAGATAAGCTCCAATGGATTGACAGACCCACCAGCCAATCTCTGAAAGGCCAACCCCATTAACTCCTTCCATTTAACAAATAAAACCAGCTGCCTGGCAAAGGTCTAATGCCATTTTCCCTCCGTGCCATATCCCCTGCATGCTAGTTTCCCCTGCTGGCTGTCACTTCCCATGCCCACCCTCATTATGGCGGCTCAGGTGAATTTGGCCTGGGAGCAGCAAATCTCAATAAACACCTGTGCCTGAATTTACATCAATGCCATTAGTTTTTCTTATTTTTACAGTAATATTTATTTTAGACTGTCCTTCAGTGCCAGTCTTGGTTTCTTTTTATCTGCTGTGGCCCCCTTAGAGCAGAGTGGCGTAAGACTCCATCTAAAGAAGAGTAGGACTTCAGAGATTTTTGGCAAGGTAAAATAATAATTACTATTATTATTCCTGACCAATTCAAATTATCATCAACAGCATCAGTAGTTGTGTCAAACACCATAAATAAATTAATCATCAGAAGGAACTAAAGACCTATAAATACAAATAATTTGTGATTAGTACTTTTTTATTGTGCAAATTTTTCATTAAGAAGAGAAAGCATAGTAATTGTGACAGCAAAAGTGTCACCAAGGTTTTCAGGTGGATGGTGGTGTCAATACGGCCAATTATATCACAGGAGGCATAACTGATACTGATTTACACTAAGCTATTGCATATTTTTTTTTATCTTCATGTTTGGCTTCTTCTTCCCCTAAGCACTGACCCAAAAGCAAGTTAAAATTAAAGTGAAACACTTTCTATGTTCCAGAAGCTTGTTTACCAGCTGGGAAGTAGTTAATCCATCTGTAATTAAGAATGTTATTTAAATTAAGATTGGAGAAAGAGCATGACTTGCTTAATTTCAGGTACACTGAGTGTTACGACTATTGACAGATTTATGATACACAACATCCTGATACTCTGCTCTTTGGCATTTTTATTATTATTATTATTATTTATTCACTCTTCACTGAGAATAGGGTGTTTAGTTAACCTTCGGGCCCTTTGAATAATATTTCCCTGGGTCTTCATTGGCCTTAAATCTGCCAGAGGATAACTCACCCATCTGACTTGATGCCACATGGGGTAGCAGGCTAAGGCCCTGAGTTGTAGCAGTTCTGAAAGTGATGCTGCCCTCTGCATGTGACACTTGCAGTAAGAATCACAACAATGCATGTTGGAGATAGGTGGAGACTTTGTATGGAGTTTTCTTAGCCTTTGGAGGGTTGACACTCTAAAACAGGCATGTGGCAAACATCGCTGGACCCAGAAGACATTGCTCAGGTATATTGTGCTCCCATTTTAATTTTTTGGTGAGGATGGAGATAATAGTAAAAAGGAATGAGAACCATGCAACTTTCTCACCTTCTAAAAAAGGTGAGTAGTCATAGGTACCTACAGGATCACAAATAAATGCTGCAAAGTGGAGAGTATCATTTGTGAGAAAAGACAGGGGCAACAGGGTTCCCAGGGCTGGCAACTTCCAGCTCTCTGTGATAGAGTGGGAATCTTCAAAAGGGCTTTGATCTAACACATGTTTGGGGGAAAAAAGGCCCCGAGAGACTCAAGGACGATAATGCTTCTGCAAACTGAGTTCTCTAGGGTTTGTTTCCATCTCTCTGCCTCAAAAATCAGCATTTCAACTCTAAATAAGAAAAATTGCAGAAGATTTTCCATGAGATATGTCCATGCCTACCACACTGCAAATACTCAAAAGAGGGGTCTTCCCCTTTTGTCACAAAGTACACACTAGTCCTCTGCTACTATCATTGAAGAAGGGAAGAATTAATTGTGCCCAAAGAAGAACTGTCCCTGCAGATGGCCTGAGTATGTGGCAAAAATGGGCTCCTCTGCTAGTGTTCAGAAATCCCCTTCAAATTTTACCTCCACAGGAGACAGATGGAAGGGAAATGTTTCCCTGGGAAGGAGGGGGGGGCGTGGAAGCTCATTCACTATCAAGGTTACCTTTGTGATACAGTAGGTGGTGCCAACATCTGACTCTCACATAGAAAACTCTCATCTGCATTGTCCTCTACCCAGGAGGATTTCAGTGGTTTTGTGCCAAATGTAATGTTTAAAATAATCCAACCAGGCTTTGAGATAATGTGTGAAAAACTTAGTATCTTCTCTGAAACTTAGTAAACCCACTTAAAACATTCCATTGGTTTGCACATAAAATTCTACCATCAAGAAGCATTCCTTTAATTTAAAAACCACCCTCTACTGCACCTGTGTGTACACTCATGTTAATGCCAGTGAGGTAATAGATGCACCTCATTAGGTTGTCAACATCAGCTACTTATCTATATCCCAGGTCACCTTCCAGGAGAATAATTAGGTGAAGCTACAGCAGACATAGGTGAGAAGGAAGCAAAGGAAAGGGCAGGGGAAGGAGGTCACTCTGTTCCTAATATCAATTTAATTTATATTCTTTACAGAAAAATAAAAAAGCCACTTATTATATATTATCTTATTATCACAAATGTGTCATTAAAGAGCAGCATTTCAAAGACCACCAAAGTCCCCCTAGGGTATGAAGTAGAAAGTCCTGAATTATGAAATAAAGAATACTAAGAATTCTAAATGGAACAGGAAAATCACAATACTGAGAAAGCAGCAATCATTCCCACAAGGAATAAAAAGAATGAAGTAAAAGAAGAAATGGGGAGGCCAATGGGAAAGAGAGCAGCAACACAATTTGCATGCACACAGAGGCGGTAGATCGTACCAAGCTAGCACTGTCTGTTTTCAGTGACTGACACAAAATCCACTGATTGTGAGATTCAGTATCCATTGTCTGGGTCTGAGTAGGATCTCCTAGATACAGAATCATGGAAAGCCCCTTGAAGTCTTCAAGTTTCAACTTCCTTTTCTCTAAAATGAACATAATATTAGTAATGAACTCACAAGAATTTATGAGGAGTAAACAAGTCTCCTTGTAGAAAACTTACTCAAATGCTTAGGAAATGTCATCAGACCATTATCATCATCACCACCACCATCAGCACCACCACTTAACACAGAGAAACTAGAAAAGACATAGATGGCTTTGTAATGGAAAGATGTGAAAAATTGCCAGTCTACCCTGATGGAATTTCTCTAGATAGCTGTCAGCTGGGAGTCGGTCAATTAAACACTAAAGAAATGTAGAACCTTATTTAAAGGGATTGAAAGATGATAGAATTTGCAGCTAGATATAGAGATCTCTCAGTAGAGAAGCTGCCCTACAGAGAGACTCCTCAGTGAGCCCAGTAACTGCCAGGGTATCTTTCAAGCCAGCTGAAGATGACTGATCTGGGGTTTAGAATTCTCAGCAGAAGAGGCAAAGACCATGGAAAAATGAAGCACAAAACTACACAGGGCAGGCAGCTGCAGGCTTTCATGGGCATTAATTTTGCTTAATATTACAAATTTTAAACGCTGCAAATACAAGCATGACAAATAGAAAAGCACAAAGTGATCATTAGAATTATAATGTATGTGCGAATGTGGGATCAGAATAGGCACACTGAAAATAAAGCGCCGTATAAATGCTAAATACTTCATTTGCTAGTACAATAATGTGTCATATGGCTGAAGTTCTTAAGGACTTTATGTTCTCTGCTGCTATGAAGAAGTCATTAATCCCATTTATAAAATTAATGAGGAAATCCCATGTCCAAATTAGGGACGGAGGGGGAGGGGAACTGGAGTTAAAGACAAATGATGGGTCATTTTTCTCTGAAGCTTTAATGATGCTTTGCTAAATAACACATTTTGTCCCGAACCCTATTTTAAATACTGTGCAATCCACCCTGAAAAGAACTGATGATTACCACTATACTGGTGATTTTGAGTTGGACAAACCACACATCATCAGGACCCAGAATGAACCTGTGTGTTTTAAAAACGTCCACGAACGCATTCAAATTCCAATCAAGTAAAACAGGCCAGTCAGCCTTTCTGTAAATTACAAGGGAATAGGTTGGAGTGAGAGCGTGAGCGCTCTTCAAGGAAGCCCATTTTAAATTTCCAACCCCCTTTGTCAGGGAAGATGGTGTATCTTAATGATTTACTTAGTCTGGTGCCAGAGTAGGTTTGAACTCTAGATCCATCACAGGCTACACCACACAACACTTTAGCAAGTTATATATTGTCTTTGACTGCATGTGCATTAGTATTACCTACTCTTATGATTATTGATGGAAGTATATATAGTTATTAATTAATAAGTTCAGAATCAGAAGAAAAAAAGGAACATGGAGAAAAGAAAAACCCAGCTACATCTTTTCAATAAAAAGTCTGAGATAGGATGATTAGAAGAATCCTTCCCATTGTATGAGATTCTGAGGTCTGCTGCTTAAAGTTAACCAAAAATTCCTCCATTAAAAAGAGTGTGCAAGAGATACAAACCTTATTCTAAGATCCTGAGCCCTGAAGGCCATTAGCATTGCAGAAAACCACTTTTTTGTGGGAGGAGTATACCATTGGTATTTTGATGCTGGTGAGGTTGTGTCTCTATGTGTGTGTTGAAAAATACCTCCTCTGAGAAAGAAATGGACAATAGGAAACTGGGCTGTACTATCTAGCAGAGAACCCTCTTCAGCTGGAAGGACTTAAGAGAGTTTTGTCTTGTTACACAATTACAAGACATGGTTATGGGGGAAGTTAAAATGTATTTAAGTGACTTTCATTAACTGTTGTGACCACACATATCCTCAGGCCCATTAGAGAATGTATTTTCATCCCACCCAGTCTGCTGGGGTCCCTTTTCAGCTTCATTTGGTAGCTAAGTTTAGAGGTAGCTCCTCTGTTCTTTGTACAGAAATGAGATAAATTCATCACCAAATAGGTGCTTGAGGCTCATGAAACCGTACTTCAGTAAGAGTAGAACTGCACTAAGATGTCACCCAAGCCCCATCTTATGAAGATCTTGTAGCCCATTTGCTACCAGTGGTTTCAAACAGACTCAGAATTTCCTGAGCAGAAGAGAACTGCCACACCTCATGCCACACCCCATCCAGTGACTGCTCAGAGCCTCTCAGCACAACCTGGTCATCAGAAGGGCCAATCTAGCCCAGCGCTCCCTGAGGGACCAGCCAAGGCTACTGTTGGGTCTGTGTCCCTACTCACCTTTGGACTAGTTCTACTTTTCCTCTCTTTTCCGCAGGTGACATTTGTAAGGGTGCTCCTAAATAAATATACTGCAAGTGAACTCTGTGTCCAAGTCTGTCTCCTGAGGAACCCAACGTGCTACAGGGGGTGCATTTGTCCTCCAAATAAGGATATCAGAGAAAAGACAGGGTGTTCTTAATAATTCGTCTGGAACAATAGATTTAAACTAATTCTGTTTTTAGCAGAAAGGAAATCATGGTAACCCTGACTCACCATAGCCAAAGCAGGGAATCAATCTGGTTGAGGTCCCATATTGTGCAAACCCAGTAGCACGCAGGCTGAGGAGTCTTCATTAGTTAACCCTTCACCTTTAAAAGCACTCTGAAGGGATTTTTTTTTCTTTAAAATTTTCACATCTTTTCAAAAGTGAATGTGATCATCATCATATTTTAAGCATTATAGAAACATACATAGAAATTGGAAAAAAAAAGAATACCTGACATAGTTTTCCCTGACCAGGGGGAAAAGATTAGAGCTTCCATTTGAGCAAAGTTATTGTAGTTATCACTTTGTTTGTGAGAAATAAGTGTATAGATGAATGAATGTGCATATATACTGAGTTGCTAACTTTATGAGTGGGGAATATTTTATAGTTATTTTATTTATTTGTAATTAATGCCCACACCTATATAATATGTGCATGCAATAGATGCATATATGTGTGCACAGTTATACTTATAGCCACATTTATCAGACAAAAAGAAACTAAGGTAAAATTAAATGAACATATGAATTTCAAGTAAATGCTTCTCCACCATGAGAGGATGATTTCCTACTCTAGAAGTCTCCAAGGCCCTATAATCCTTCTTATCTGATGTTATTCTGACATGACCCGCAGTTCACTCTTGGGAGCTAGCTTGTATTAAAGAGGTCATGTGGGACTGAAAAAAGGCAGGTAGCCTTGGTGCTGAACTTGAAAGAATACCACTCAGGCTTCCTTGACCCAGACTCTTCCCCTCAACTGTGGAGTTTATGATTTCCACTGTTGGCCACTGGCCAGGGAGAGGCTTCCCCAAGCATGTGGCTTAGAGAGGTAACACAGTAAGACAGCCACTTGACTCAGGGTCAAGAGATGAGGTCCTTGTGTAAGCATGCAGCAATCTGGATGTTTCTTAAAGAGCTTAGAAACAGTTCTTCCTTGGATTGTTGGTTTTAAGGTCAAAGGAAAGAACTTTACACCTTTTGTCAGAAAGCTGGTATCGGTGTGGGCTATAGATAAAGGAGTCTTTCTCTCAATGTAATGACAGCATGCCTTGTCTTTCTTGGGACAGTTCCAGTTTATCAGTACTGATCAAAGATAATTATTAAAACTTGCCAATGTATCTTTCCCAAGTAATAGATTATTGCAACTCTACACTAAGTCATTATTGGTGTTTAGGATCTTTTCCCAATTTAGGTAGCAAGAACACAAAGCAAATGGATGGACACAGTTGTGTGTGTCATATCTTTGTGTCATTGGCCAAGTTATTTGTATTCCAGGAGCCTTGGTTTCCATATCTTCCATACTAGGAGAGCCTATCCCATAATATTTATTGTATTATTAATACTGAATTTAATTAAATGTTATAAATAATCTATGACACTCCCTAAAATAGAATGTAGTGCAGAATCTGTCATAAGAACTCCATATGTGCTATCTAACAGAACAGACCAACAACACAGCAAGTTTTCATTGTCAGAGGAAGTACAGAAAGTGTTGGATACTGTGCTTCCTGAGATGCACAAACCTGAATAGGTAGGACAGCCTGAATAGCTAGGGCAGCCTAGGCTGGCAAGATAGCAACCTTGGAGTGCAAAGGCAGTCCTGGTCCTCCTGGCTTTTACTGTCAAGAAGAGCCCTTGCCTCTGGAAGGGTCTGTGGTACAGGGTGTCCTGCCAGTTCTCAGGCTTATACTATCCCAGATCCATGGATCAAAGTGTGGTATCTGGTCTTCAGAAACAATCATCTCCCCAAAAGTCAGGGAGAATGGTTTCTCCAGGAGTTCACCGTTTGTCATCATCTGTCATCTTTCTTTGGATGATTATAATGCAAAGAACTTGCAGAACACTTGTAGTCTTGGGACTAAGATTCTAAACATATGCAGAAAAGAGTTTCTAGGTCAGAAAATCTGCTGTGTGGAAGTTACTGGTGTTGTCCACGTGGCTGTGCACCATGCCTTCTTCTATTCAGTTCTAAGCTTGTGTGGCTCATGACTCAGGGTTAAGGAGGAGGGGGAAGATCTCCTCCAACACCTTTTAAAACTTTATTTTTATATCTTCATATTGAACTGGTTTATCCCATCTTTGAACTAATTTTACTGACACTTAGAGATAGGAGAAGAGATGATGAGTTTCCCAATCCATACCATTGAATGATGATGAAGATCTATTTAAATGATAGTTTAGGTTGTTACTAATAAGAGATTCTCACTCAAAAGACAGCAAACATTGCAATATAAACTATTCTCAAAAGTAAAAATTACAGTGCTGGAATAGTGGCTGAATGGCCAAGTGCTTGCCTGCCATGCACAAGGATCCGGGTTTGAACCCTAGCACAACATATACAACGAAGTGTAAGAAAAACTAAAAACAGATGAAAAAACAAATAAAATTGATTCTCCCCACCCCCTCTTTAAAAAAAAAGTAAAAATTTCAAATGGGAGGTAAAATTGCAAAGGGCTGGCAGGAGGTTCTACACAAACCTAGATGCCAGACTAGGAGTCCAGTCAGAGCACTTAGCAGCACATGAGGCAAAGCAAGTTGATTACTGATCATAGGCAGCATGGATTAACAAAATCTAGGAACCATAGGAAGCTGATGCCTCAAGGGAAGCTGCATGGTGTGGATGGAGTCTTGTGTGCACATGTACTACTTTGCAGTATATCTGAGGCTTTGTGCGCCAGACAGTACTTGGATCACTGATATAAGCATTGCAGAACACCCTGTTCTATAAGAAAAGAGGACATATCCTGGATTGCTCAGTATATTACCCTCTCATATCAGGATGTTACATTCTTGATTTATTCCGCTCAAATTGCAAAGGAGAAGGGGAAAAGCTGAGTTGACCAAGGTCAACTGGGAACCTGTCCTCCTGAAAAAAAAAACCTGCCAGAATTGCCTCAATACATAATGTATATGAGAACTATCTCAAGAGGAAATGAGACAGATTAATAAAAGGGATTAGGATATTAAATGAAAATTTAAAAATGAACCCACTGAAATTCTCTTCCTCAGTCTTTCTCTCCTATCCCTCTTCTCACACTCTCTGTCCCACACACACACACACACACACACACACAAACATGTGACCAATAACAAAAATGAGACCACAGATTCAATCTATGAGAAGGTCGATTCTGGAAAGCATGAAACATGATGACCAGTGCTGAATCCTGCCGTCCCAAGTTTAAGCTGTGTGACAGTGGGAATATACATCTACATTTACTATGCCTTGATTTCTCCTTCTCTAAAATGAAGATAATAGCAATACTTGACACATAGTTTCTATGAATACTAGACATAAGAAATTAAACAAGGATGTTAATTACACCACCTACCCTAGAGTGAGGATTCAGTGAAGTTTAGGTTATCTGGTGAAAAAACTTTTAGGTCATTCCTTCTGTGAGAACATATACAGGGAATTCACCAAGTAAGTGTTTAAAATCTATTGCCAAAATATTTCACAGAAGGAACATACCTGAAAATGGAAGGATGAACTTTCTCCTAGGTAGTTTCATTCAAGCAGATAGAAGAAGTATCTGTGGAACTGAACACGCTGGCAAGTATCACCCCAAATTATCGTGATTGTTCTGTCTGAGGATACACACCTTGTTAGCATATTATAACAGGAGATACCCATGGAAGCTGTGGGCAGATTACCATGGAACTCTGGGGACTAGCTGGTGCTTGCTAGTTCCTTCCACGCAGGGTTGGGCACGGGAGGCACAGTCCTTCATAGTAACAACATCTTAGTTTGAACACAGGTCCACTCTCTGCTGCTAGCACCTTCCTAGAGACTGGGATATGCCAAGGGAGAACAGTCAGCTTTGCATGATAACACAAAGGAAGAATCAGAAGGATTTTCCTGAAAAGATTTGAAATGATTAATGCCTTAAGTGGTCCCCAAAATGCATGGAGGCTCACTGTCCTGTCTCTTCCCTTCCTTTGGCTGAGCTGTGTTTGAGAGCCCAGCAGCAGGCATATCTCTTCACCCTGCTAACTGTTCTGTAGCATGTTTGTATAAGATTTCCTGTGTTGACTATGTATTATCCTTTCACAGTTCAGAAAAATAAATTAAGTATGAAAGGAAAATGCTCATTTTCACTCCTGTGGCTTGCCCACCAAGTTGATATGCACCTCCACAAAGTTATCTGCTGTTTAGCACTTTTCATATATCCCTGTGGAGTTTATGCAAATATAAATGCATATGAATATGAAGTCATTTTTTCACACAAAAGGTAGCAAATTATCCACACACACTATGCCATTTTTTGTTTATCTATATTTGCCTTTTTTGAAATAAGCTTTTAAGTAGAAGAGAGGAAAGGGACCAGATGGTAGGAGGGGGGAGGGAAGAGAGGAAGTGCTGGGTAGGGATTTTGGCCAAATTATATGGTTATATTGTGTGCATGTACAAACATGTAATGACAAATCCTACCATTATGTATAACTATAATGCACCAATAAAAATGTGGAGAAAAAAATAAAAACTAAATAAAAATAAAATAAGCTTATAATTTTACAACACTTTAGATTTGAAGAAAAACTGAAAATACAGAACTGTCACCTATCCCACATCATTTCCCCTACAATTAACATCCTACACTAGTACACTTGTCATAATTAATAAACCAATACATTATGATCAACTAAATTCCATAGTTTATTCACATTTCCTTAATTTTTTACCTAATATCCTTTCCTCATTGCAGGATCTCAGCCAGGATCCCATTATATTTAGTTTGACATGATTTCTTCATCCCTCTTAGCTCTGTTTTTTAGATTTTTCTCATTTTTATTACTTTGATGACAATTTTAGTAATGGTAGTCAGATATTTTCTAGAATGTCCCTTGACTGAGATTTTAAAAATGTTTTTCTTATGGTTGTTGGAGTTATGATTTGGGGGAAAGCATTTTTATTATATCAGATCTCCCTGTTATGTTGATTTTGCTCACTTGGGTGAGGAAATGTTTGTTAGGTTTCTGCACAGTAAAATTATTGATTCCTTCCTTCCCTTTTCCATATTGTGCTCTTTGGAAAGTAGTTGCAATGTTCAGCCTACATTTGCAGAGAGGGGAATGTCTATCACCTCCTTCAGAGGAGAATATCCTCACAAATTATTTGAAAATCTTCTTTGTGAGAAAATTGTATCTTCTTCACTTATTTATTCAGTAACTTATTTATATTAATATGAACATCCATTTTATATTATGGATTGTAGTCAAGTTTTGCTTTGATTAAAATTGTTGCAGAGTTGGCCACTGAGAGCTCTTTCAGTTGGCTAATGTTTTCCATTGTCATGACCCTGATCAATTTCTCTGTATGCATACGGGTACTACATAAATAATTTGGAAGTTTTCTTTGTACCATTTTTAATTTCTTAATAGCATATCTTAGAGATCTTTATTTAGCATAGAGTAAGCTTCCTTGTTTTTAAAATCAGGACTGTAATGTTCTTTTTATGTATGAGTCCTAAATTTATTGAACTAATCTCTTATTGAAATTCACTTTGGTTGTATCCAATCTTTTCCTACCAAAAATTATTACAGTAAACAACCTGGTACATATATTATTTTACACTTTTAAGTTGTCAGACATAGTTTCCTGGGTCAAAGGCGATGGTGTATCTTTGATTTAATAAAAGCATTGCCAGATATTGGCATCCTGAAATGAAGTATGCTCTTTGAAGTAAGTGGACCTATGTGGAATATACTAAGTAGCATGTATTCTCTTCACAGCAAAAAATAACGTCTTGTAAAGATTCTTTCCCAGGGGCTTGGGATGCAGCTCAGTGGTAGAGTGCTTGCTGAGCATGCATGAAGTCCTGGGTTTGATCCCTAGTATGTACACACACATGTGTGCAAACACACACACACACACACACACACACACACACACAGTTTGCTGGGCACTGTGGTGCACCCTTGTAATCCCAGCTACTTGGTAAGCTGAGGCAACAAGATGACAAGTTCAAGGCCAATTTTAGAAACTTAGTGAGTCCTATCTCAAAAATAAAAAAATAAAAAGTTTTAGAGATGTACCTCAGAGGTAAAGCACCCCTAGGTTAAATCCCCAGAAATGAAAAAGAACATATATCACTTCCCAGACTCAAATGCAAATTAATTTTCTTAGAAATTAAGTATCCTTTAGTCATTTAATTTTCTCAGAGTCCATTTCTGAACATCTTGAAAACTCATGCTCAGACATCTTTAAAACTCCCTACTGGCCATTGTCTGGCCCTTCACTATCAGATCATGGTTAACACCTCAAATCCATTGTCCACATTATAAGGAAAGAAGCAAGTGGAGGAAATAAAGAGAGAGGAGAGTAATGGCAGCTCAAAAGTAGCAACCATTTATTAGAGAACCCCGCAGAGGGGGATCCCAGTAGAGCCTGGGACCCGTCTTCCACTTACAGACAGGTAGATATAGAAGAAAAAGGGAAAACAAGATTAGGGCATGCTAGAGAGTTGTCCAGGAAGGGTCCTTTCTTATGATGAGTGTTCAGGGTTTCTTTGCTTGAGGGTGGAATAGTGTAGGTAGGTCTAGGATTTAGGTATTAACACACCCCAGTTCACAAATGGACCTTGAACTCTCTAATCTTTTATTTCTTTTCTTTTTAAAAATAAATGTACCACCCTGCCAAGAAGATATACCCTCTGTTAGGTAGAACTTGACTTAGGCAATGCCATTTTGAAACATTTCCTCCATCACAGAACAAGGCCCACCTATCCCTAAACCCCTGACCAACCTAATCCTAAACCCCAGACCCACCTATAATTCTCTACATTAATGCAAATAAGCCCTAAACACTCCCTCAGCATAAGAAAGGACCCTTCCCTGGCAACTCCCTAGCATCATCATAATCCTCTTTCACACCCTCTGTATCTACCCCTAGTCTGTAAGTAGACAGGAGTCCTAGACTCCACTGGGCCCCCCCCTGCATGTTTCTCCCAAATAAACCTGTTACTGTTGAGACGCCATTCTCCTCTCTGTTTCCTTCATTCACTTCTTTCCTTACACCCTCATTTTCATTTATTTTGAATATATTTTATGTACCCAACTTTAATGCCATTTTCTGCATGAAGCAGTCAAAGGGTTTTCAGCTCTGAGCCATATGCTCCTTCTTCTCACCTCTTTTTTAGCACTTTATTTCTCCTCTCATTCTTGCACTTAAATTTGCTATATGAGGTTGCATGGACATACCTTTTCTTTCCTGGAATGTAAGAACACCATTTGAAATAAAAATCATGTCTTACTTTTTTGGGTTGATCCATCAAATGTCTTGCAAGTACTTAGAGCTCAAAAATAGGCATATGCTAAGCACTCATCAACTGCTGCTCCTTCCAATTCTGTGCTGTATCAGCTAGGTCCATGCTCAGAAGGGCTATAGCAGCAGCTCTACAACTGGTAAATTCCCATGAATGTTTCTATAACATGGTCCCCATGCCAGGCATGGGGGCAAACACCTGTAATCCTAAGGCAGAGAAAGCTAGACAGTCATTGTAGGCAGAATTATGCGGATTGATAGGGAGGAAATTAGTTGATGGTCATTTTTTTTTCTGAGAGGGAAAAGAGCATATAATGCCCTAAGTAAGAGGTCCATTTCAGCTTCACCTCCCCCTTCTTACAATGGAGGTCCAGACAGTGACTTTCCTATTGCTGATAAAGAGCAAAGACTAGATCAGACCAGAATTTCCAACTCATACTCCTAGGCATGGGGGAGGGAAGGCAATGATTAATCAAGGAAAGAGAATCTTAAAAAGGCAAGTTGCATACCCTTTTTGAGTTCTCAGTTCTGAGACTCCCTTCTCCAGGACAAGTCTTTTCTTTCTATCCTTTCTTAAATGAAGTCTGTTTGCTCCACTTGCCTCAGTGTCCCTTGGCTTCATTCTTCAAGTATGAGAGGACATATGAACCCAATATCCACAAAACTAGCCTCAATCCCAGTGGCTCAGAGGCTAAGGCAGGAGCATCACAAGTCCAAAGCCAACCTCAGCAATTTAGCAAGGCCCTAGGCAACTTAGAAAGATCCTGTCTCTGAAAAAGAAATAAACCACCCAGTTGATTAAGCATCCATGGATTAAATACCCAGGACCAAACAAGCAAACAAAAACCCAAAACAGTGCTCTACTTTACGCTTTGAATATACCGCTTGCTTGCTGCGCTGCCACTGTAGCTTATTTTAAAAACAGATGTCTCTTTCTCTTCCTCTCTACCTCCCTGTCCCTAATCTCTTCCCCTCCCCAGTCTCAGGGGAAACAGGATTACCTTTCTTCCCCATCCTAGGCAGAGTTATCCATCCTTGGATAACATCAGCCACAGGAACAAAATGTTCAGACTTGGAAGTAATTCAGACTTGGGGATGGCATCAGAAGATCTGAGAAACGACAAATTAACAAGTAAATGACAACTCCAGACAGAGAACACCTAGAATGTAGTCATCGAATTGTCTCTTTAAAAACCCCCTGGTTCCCCCTGATGGGCAGAATCACAGACTTTAGAACAGGAGTCCCGTGTGTTTCTCCTTTGCTAGCAAAGCAATAAAAGTTTTTCTTTTTCTTTCTTTCTTTTCTTTTTTCTTTTTTTTTTTTTTCCCAAAATCTTGTCTTCATTTCTGGATTGGCATGCGGATGGGGAGCAAGCTTTCAGTAACACTGCATTGTGGGAGTTCTGCTGATTTTACCTTAGAATATGCTCAAAGTGCTTTTGGCCCCCTATGAAGCCAGATGCCTCCATTTTTTTCCCTTTCAAAATCAAACTCAAAGAGTTTTGTCCTAACAAGATATGGTAATTAGATGTCATATAATTCTCTTTGGAAAACTATGATTCAAATTCCCCTGTAATATGTGCCCTTTTACTGTGTCCCAGAGAGATCCATGACTTCTCTCTGGTTTAGAATGATCTCTCCTGCCAAACAAACATCATCCCACTCACATCTGAAGTCAGCCTCAACTGCACGTGTTCATTCAGATGGTAAGTAGAGTGGCATTTTCAACTTCTTCACATACCCCTCTATATGAGCACTGTGGAAAGCTAGGCCAGAAAGCTACTCTGTTTGAGACAGGGATATGGGATAAAGAGAAATACTGAATCTTGGAGGAAATACCCTCAAACAAGGCTTAGTTGTAAAACTTGAGCAACACAGCTTTGGCCTCAGTGCCTTTGGCCAGCATCCTTGGCTTGTGTCCTTGACAGGCAACTGAGGAAAATATGCAACTCTACCCTGGCTCCACCTCCAGTTCCACCCCCTGATACAGCCCTTCTATAAATATTGGAGCCCCAGCCCAAGTGGCTGCTGCTTCTTTCTCTTTCAAGAGCCCATATTCTCCCTTGAAAGTATACCAATATTCCTAAATAAACCTTTGTCTATGCCTCTGTCTGGCTGGAACTGAAATTTTTTTCATCATGTATGCCAAAAACCCCACTTATCCCAAGCTGGGGTCCCCTTCTCCTTGGGGAACTCCTTTGACCTTTCTCTGGAGACATCTCTCTCTCCTCCTATGACATGTTGAGAACAAAGTTTGCTAGTCAAATATGCTAAATTCTAACAGTGATTTGTAAATTATAAGAGGAGTGATATAGGGATTACAATCCTGAATCCTTCAGTGTTCTCTAATAGTGGTCCTAGGCCAGCCTTTCAAAATCACCTAATGTCTGGGATTTTGTTGCAGACTGGAATTATAGGACCTTGATCCAACAGTTTGATGTTTTTGATAGAAGAATCTTAGGAATGAGACAAAAAATTGAATTACTTACCTTTATATCCTCTCTCTACTCTAACATCTATAAAGGATTATTCTTGAATTAAAATTTAATAAATTATGGGCTGGACAAAACTAGAAAAAATTCCTGTAGACTTCCAATCTACAAAACCAGCTGTTACTTGTATGGAGTCACTGGCTACGTTAAAATTTATATATTTACATGTCTTAAAAATGATTTGAGTAACAGGGTGAACTTAAGGCCTGGCTGGATCCAGAGGCTGTAATGATATCAGGACAATGTTGTTCTCAGTTTCCTATGTCTCCTTTCCTTAGGACTCATAGGTAGTCTTTGTCCACCTGATGGCCTCCGGGAACCTGATCATGGTACAGAGCTAGGGTCTTCTGGGGAAACTGAGGCAGTGCAAAGATCCTCCTCCAACCCGATTCTTGCAATGAAATCAGAAAGATTTCAGACATATCTCTCAGTGTAACAGCAAGGAGTTTGCTGAAAGGGTAAGAAAAGGGAAAAGGGGGGCACTCTCAAGGGAGAGAAATTGTCTCTCTGATAGTGCAGCAATGTGACTCTGCTGCACTCCACTTTTATTGAGGATTCCAGAGAAGTTTCCAGGGAGTCCTGCCCAGGTCTCCCTCTTGACTTCTGACAGACAGCAAAGTGATATATTATGTCCTCTCTGCCATAGCAACTCTAGGTTACCTTTGCCCTTGTTGACTAGTTCCACTTGAATTCATAACTATGCAACTTCACAGATTTTCTGGTAAGGAGGAACTACCCTTATCTTCCTGAATTTTAGGATCTGGCCACAAAAGTCTCTCCTTTCAGGGTAATTTGGGTTTCTCCTACCAACATTATGTTGGGCTGGCAGTTCCTCAGCAGACCATAGGTAAGTTTCTGAGGAATGTGACACAACCTGCTTACCTGGGCTCCTCAGTCTCCCCTGCAGGCAAACGGGTTTTTGGAAGAGAAAGCTTGTGGGGTCAGCACAGTGGGCCCATTTTATAGAATTATTCTTTTAACTTGAGTGTTCCCATCATTTGCCTCTGTCCCCTAATGAGGAGAGCTTGAAAAGTGCGGAAGATAAGAAAAGGAGGAATTCCAGAGACCATAAAAGAAAAATCCAAACTTCTTTAAATGACTATTGGCTCTGGGGCTCCTCTTCAGAGAAGTCTTTTGCTTTTGCTTGCAATAAATCTGCCTTCTATCTTTGTGTCCTGTTCTTCAATTCTTTGCTGAACAAAGAATTGAACCCAAGACCCCTAGATAGTAATAGATCTGCTATGACAAGGATCCTATAATACTCCACTCTTCTAAATACTGCTTAGATTTACTGATACTTTCTAATATCTACATTCTGTCACTTTGTTAACTCAGAGGACAGAGACCCTGTCTGCTGATTCCTTTCTGAATCCTGAATTCCCAGTACCCAGCACAGAACTTGACACTCAAGAGGCGCACAATAGATATTTATAAGGAAAAAAAGAAGAAAGTTAGAAGTTAGGAAACACATCATATGAATAGAGGAGGAGGAAATGCAAATGAAACTAAAATTTTATTGACCTTGACTGTGGGTTCAAATTACTAAAAAGTCTAAATGTTCACTTAAGAGAATGTCAGAGTACTTGAATTTTAATCTTCTTGGTATTAACTAAAATTATAACTTAATTTTTAAATTTCCTTGATACTAAAATTTCTTTTTTACATATTCATACATGGTCACAATTAACAGTATAATTTGGCCAGCATCCTCCCCCCCTCCAACACCCCTTCCCCACTCCTGCCATCCCCTAGTCCCTTGCTTCTGCTGATTGCCCATTACTCAAATTTATAACTATGAATATCACACACACAATAAAGGATCCTTGAAATTTCGTAAGATTAACTTCATAGACCTGAGGATTCCCTTCCGTCCCCCAACATACATACATGTGTAACTATTTCATAGATGAAAATCTGGCTATAAAATGATTGCTTTAGAGTTGCAGAACATGTTTATAATTCTGACACTTAATACATCAATTCTTTCCTGTCCTCCCCTTCCTTTCCTTCTCTTCTTTCATGCATTCACATAGTTATTAAATGCATATTCTGTGTGCATTTGCCCTATGGAAGATCACAAATATTTTATATGTATTTTATTTTAATTAGACACCCACATTTTGGCCAAATTCTTCATGTGCTTGATTCATTTAAGTGGTTTAAAAAAGTTCTTTTCTGACCTTGATGTATTATGTAAGGTAAGGGAGGCTAATTTGCCTGGAAGCCAAATCTTTAGGGAGTAGACCTTTGATCTCAGTTCGGTAGCCAAACACACTGGAGAGAAAGTTGCCTCACATATTCCTTTCTTTTAAATTTCCTTTTGACTTTCAAGAAGGGTGCACATGCTGGTGTTTCCTTTTATGACCAATTTCCTTGCCTTCAAGTATAAATCAATAGTTATCTATATCAAATTGACTTCTAAGATGCAAAAGAATAAAAAGAATCTCCCACTGACCTTATGCTGATTCTCTCTTCCTTATCTCCTCCCCTCTCTTTATTATTTTAGATCAGTAGGTATCACAGCTTAGTCACTGGTTCACAGCCATTAACACAACAGTGATCACATAGGAAGACCCCAGGCGTAAACCAAAGAGCAAGAAAACAGAGGACTGTTGGAACTCATTTGTAATATAATAGTATTCCAGTGAGCTGTAAGTTTTTGACCTTAAGCAAGGGAAAGTTGATGACTTTAATAGAGTTCTCTTTATAAACCTTTTTCTTTCTGCTTCAAAACTGCTGACTTTTTTTTTTTTTTTTGCCTTGCCTCTCAGATGATTGCTTTCAAAAGCATATTTTCCTTTTAAAGCCAGAGTTCACTTCAGTGATGCTTGGTTAATTGTGAGAGCAATCACAGTGGGTGGCAAGTTGAAGGCCTTCCTTGACAGGATAAAATGCAGCTCTGAAACACCTGCTGCCTCTACCCACAGGAAGCTCTCACCCTAAAAATGAGAAAGTACTTTGGTTCCAAAAATCTAAAAAACTAACCCAATAATAGTGATAGCCTAGTTATGTAGGACCCAAATGAAGACCTTTCTGCTACTATAGATCCAAACTCAAACATCATTATTAACAAATAGACTTTGCATTACTCACCTTCCTAGAGCCTCAGTTTCCCCTTCTTTTTTTTTTTTAAGAGAGAGGGACAATGAGAAAGAATCAATTTTATTTAGTTTTCCATGTGGCTTTCATTGCTCCAACACTTCTCTATGTGCCGTGGTGCTGGGGTTCTAAATTGCATGTCAGGCAAGCACCTTAACCCCTGAGCCACAGCTCCAGCCCCAGGTTCCCCGTCTTTCAATGTGACTGATAATAGTACCCACGTCACAGGATTGTGGGAGAGTTAAATAAGGTGCTTGTGAGTGCACTGAGAGCCTGGCACATTATTAGTAAACACTTGGTGAACAATGAGGGCTAAAACCTGTGATCCTGCCTTGCAGCTACCTGTTAGTCAAGGAGGGAATGACTTGGCTGGCTGAAGACAGATGAGGGCCCGGTTTGAGAGATGAGAGCTGCTAACTCTGGTGCCTTCTTGCTCCTTCCTTGTCCGCCTGACTTACAACCAGAGCTTCTGTATTTCCGACATCTCCTCTCACAACCCCAGCTGCTCTGCACTTGCTCTCTAACTGCACTCTCTCCATACAGGTCTCCCAGTGCTCTTCCAGGTTTTGCTTCCAAGCTCACAATTCACATAAAAACAGCCTTTTCCTATCTGCTTTCCTTGTTTACCACATTTTAGGAATACTAAAATTCTGACTTTACAGCAACTAGAATTATGGTCCCTAATGAATATATTTTCAGAATTGCAAAATTAGGAATATCTGTCACCTAATGAACAAAAACCTGATAAAAATGTCCTAAGACATTTTTCCAGAAATGCCATTATGTCATTTGCAGCAAAGATGGCCTTCAAGATCCAGAGGAGAATGAGTCACTGACCCAGAGCTAGAACTTGGTTATTTGACAAGTACTTGGAGGATAATTAACGAACCTACTCTCTTACCTGTGACAGTTCCTAGATGAAACCTTCTGTATGAATACATTCCAGGGCCATAGGGTGACCAATTAAGTGCTTTGAAAGCTATCATTGAGGCAACTTACTCTGGATTCCAATCACCTACACCACCAGGTTCAACGGTAATCAATTCCTCTGCTTCTATTATTTGATTCTGCTCCCAACTGCTTAATTGATCAATGTAGAAATCATTATTTCACACAAAAATATATTCTCATGTATAGAAATGTGCCTGGCTTCATTATACATGTATATGTAATTATATGTTATCTACATTATGTATGTAACATCAAATTTATATTAATTGTTCTTCAGTGCACAGGGCAGTGATAGCTTCATGTTATTGGGCAACCCTCACTACCGTCCATCCCCACAACACTTTTCATGTTGCAAAACCCATTAAACCAGAACTCTGTTCTATACACCGGCGACCACCCTTCTACATTCCGTCCTTACGACTGGCTAACGTAAAGTGTGTACACAATGCACGTGTATCTCACATTTTGTTTCAGTTCATCTTCTATTGCTGAACACCTATGTTGTTTCCATTTTTTAGCTCTTGAAAATAATACTGCTTCGAACCATACACACACACAAATACTATTTTTGAAATACTGCTTTCAATTAGTTTTGGAATATACTCACAAGTGAAATAATTACCTTAAATGGCAATTCTATTTTTAATTTCTTGAGTTACCGCCAGACTGTGTTCCACATTGCCATTTTATATTCCCAGCAACAGAGCACAAGGATTTTCTCTATATCCTCTTTCCCAATCATTATATTCTTGGTTTCTAATTTCCCAACAGCCTCACCAATGTTTTTTTCTTTCCCTTTTCCTTCTTCTGGTCTTTTCTTTTTTCTTTTCTTTCTTTTTTTTTTTTTTTTTTTTGATGAAGTTTTCTAATTTGAATAAACTGGTGTCTCATTACAGGTTTTTTTTGTTTTTGTTTTGCTACCCGGGATTGAACCCAGCAACACTTAACCACTGAGTCACATCCCCAGCACTTTTATTTTTTTTTATTTTGAGATGAAGTATTGCTAAGTTGCCTAGGTTCTCGCAAAGTTGCCAAGGGTGGCCTCGAACTTGCAATCCTTCTTCCTCAGCTTCTGGAGCCTCTGGGATGACAGGTATGCATCACCGCGCTTGGCTCACTGTGGTTTTGATGTATGTTTCCCTAATGGCAGAGATGCAGAACATGTTTTTCCTGTATGAACTTGCCATTTGTATAGATTCCTTTGGGAAATAACTATTTGAGAACTTTGCTCATTTTTGATTGTTTTTGTTGTCGTTGGGCTTTGGGAGTTTCCTATGCACTCTGGATATTGGTCTCTTCCAGATTTGTAAATATTTTCTTCCATTCTATAGGCAGTTCTTTACCAAACTGCTGATACTTCAATACACATAAATTTTTATTTCATGAATTCAAATTTGTCTATTCTTTTCTTTTATTACTTGCGTCATTGATGTCAAGTTCAAAAAACAAACAAACAAAAAGAAAATCATTGCTATATTTACTGTTAGGAAATTTTGTCTTATTTCTTTCTAAGAGTTTTGTAGTTTTGGTTCTTATGTTTATGTTGTTGATCTTTTTCCAGTTGTTTTCTATATATGGTGATAGGCAAACATTTTACTTTATTTTTTATTTTTACTTTTACAATTTGTATGTAGATATCCATTTTATCCAGCATCATTTTGTTGAGAAGACTGTATTTTTCTCAATGAATGATCTTAGCACCTTTATCAAAAATCATTTGACTGCCAAGCATAGTGATACACATGTAATCTCAGAAACTCAGGAGGCTGAGGCAGGAGGATCACAAATTTGAGGCCAGGCTGGGCAACTTAGATAAACCCTATCACAAAAATAAAAAGGGCTGGGAACGTAGCTCAGTGGGAAATCACCTCTGGGCTCAACCCCCACAATGCTAAAAAGATCATTTGACCATAGGAGTGGGAGTTTACTTTTGAGCTCTGGATTCTATTCCATTAATCTAAATGTGTCTCTTTGTGCCAGTACCATGTTGTTTGATTACTGTACCACTAATAAGTCTTGAGATCCAATGTTGTAAACCCTCAAATTTTGTTCTTCTTTTTCAAGATTTTATTGGCTAAATCTTGAGGTTCCATCTCAATTTTTTTATTATTTCTGCAAAAAAAATTGGGTTTTAATAGGGATTGCACTGAATCTGTATATCATGTTGAGTATTCCTGACATTTTTTTTTTTTAAGAGAAGGACAGTGAGGGGCTGGAGGGCGGCTCAGTGGCTTTGGTGCTTGCCCAGTGCGAGTACAAAAGTTCAAACCTCAGCACTATGACGTCTTGGGCAACAAAAGCCACATGAAAACATAAAAAATTGTTTCTTTCTTTCTGTCTGTCTCTCTCTCTCTCTTAAAAAAAAAGAAAGGGACAGTGAAATAAAGAATCAATTTTATTTAGTTTTCATGTGGCTTTGTTGCTTCAAGACTTCTTTTGTACATGGTTCTGGGGTTTGAACCCATATCCTTACATGTGCCAGGTAAGCACCATAACCACTAAGCCACCACTCCAGCTCCCAGTCTTGACATCTTAACAATACCAAATCTTCTAATCCATAGACGTGGATATCTTTCCATTGATTTAAGCCTTCTTTAATTTCTTTAAGTTATATGCTATCATTTTCATTGTATAAATCTTTCACCTTAGTTAAATAAATTCCTAAGTTTTCTCCTGATGCATTTTAAATGAAATTATTATAAAAATTTCCTGATTGTTAATTATTATTGTATAAAAATGCTAATGATTATTGCATGCTGACCATGTGTTCAGGTAGTTTGCCCTTTATTATACTTACTTTTTTTGTTCATAGTGGTAGTTGGAACTTTAGGTTTTCTACATATAAAATCATATTATCTACAGAATAACTTTTTCTTTTTCTTGCGTAATTGCTCTGGTTAGGATTTCTAGTACTGTGTTGAACAGACTTGGAAAAGCATACATCCTTGTCTTGTTCTTGACCATAGAAACAAAATCTTTTAGTCTTTCACACTTGGATATGATTTTTACTGTGGATTTTACACATATGACTTTTATTATGTTGAAGTAATTTTATTTCAACCAGCAAGGTTCTGTTTTGTTTTTCTTTCTTTCTTTTTTTAGAAAGGACAGTGAGAGAGAGAGAGGGAGAGACAGACAGATAGAGACAGAGAGACAGAATCAATTTTTATTGAGTTTTTCACATGGCTTTCGTTGCTCTGACAGTTGTGTATGCAGGTGATGGGGTTTGAACCGTTTACTTGCACATGCTAGGCAAGTGCCATAACCACTGAGCCACCGCCCCAGTCCCCTGTTTTGTATTTCTTACAGGGCAGGTCAGGGGTGACATTTATCTAGAGATGTCTTAACTTCTTCTTCCTTTGTGAAATATATTTTTCTTAATATAGGATTATGGTTGACGTCTTTTTGTTGCTGCTTTTCTTGTTTTGTTTTGTTTTTCTTTCAGAAGTTTAAATATATCAGCCCACAGCCTCTGATCTTCAAAGTTTCTGATAAGAAATCTGCATATTATCTTTTTGAGAAATTCGTGTGTGTTCAAGTCCCTTTTCTTTGCAGCTTTCAAGTTTGACAACGTGTATTGTGTTTTGGAGCCAATCTCTTCAAGTTCATCCCACTTAAAGTTCCTTGAGCTTTTTAGATGTTTATGCTTATTCCTTTAATCAAATTGAGAAAGTTTGAGGACACTATTTCTTCAAATAATCTCTGTCCCTTCCTTTTTCTCTTCTTTGGGAACTTCAAAAATGTGGGTATTGGTTCATTTAATGATGCCTCAAACATTCCTCAGGCTTTACTCATTTTTCTTCAATTATTTTAAGTTCTCTTTCTCTAACTAAACAATTTCAGTTGTCTTGTCTTCAATTTCATTGATTATTTCTTCTGACTGCTCAAATCTACCTTTGAATCCCTCTTGATGAATTTTTAACTTTGATTATATTTTTCATAGCATTTATATTTTTCTTAGTATATATGCTCTTTGGAGACCTATGTTTCTATACCTATTTATTTATATATGGTATAATCTTTATAATCATCTTTTTTATTTAAATAGGTTTTACATTAATTTACTGGTATTTCTGTTTTGCTCATGCATCATTTTCTTTTTTTTTTTTTTACCTAAAATTATTTGATAATTTTTAAGAGACTTTTAAAGTCTTGTCCTGTTTTATTCCCATCCAATCCTTTTTAAGAATAGTTTTTTTTCCTTTGAATCTTTCCATTTTTGTTTACATATGCATTGCTATCTTTTGGTTGAAAACTGGACACTTTAATAAATAATGAGGTAATTCCCTTAGTCAGATTCTCCCCTTATCCCAGGTAAGTATCGTTTATCTGTTATGCTTTGTGTTTTATTTCTGTAGGCTAAGGTATAAATTCAACATCTTTTATGTACCTTCTCCTGGGCATCTGTGGAAACTTTGATTATCCCACATATGCAAATGTTTCTGAATATCCTAGTCTTTAATATCTAGCTCTCAAAAAGAGAAAAAAAGAAAGGGTAAGGGGAAATGTAAGAAAAGGAGACAGCTTGGATATCTCTTTAACCAGATGGGGCAGGCTTGCAGCAATGACTCTCAGACTGTCTGAATTTCCACATTCAGAACCAACAATTAGTCATCGGAGCAGAGATTCCCAACGTAATGAGATACTTTTTGCTGACCATCTTTTCCACAAGCTCCATGCAAGTTGCTCTAGAATCACACATGGCTCTCTTCTAAGGTGTTATGAGTAACAGTTGCTGATCTAAGAGCTGAAATTGTCTGATCTTAACCACAATTTGTTGTCTAAGTCTTTCCTTGGAAGTTTCAAGGCTTCAATTGACTATAGAACCCCAAAAACATTCACTGTAGTCAGATTGCCTGTACGCTCTTATCTAGGTGGGGAAATAGATCCCTGAAGCGTCCTACTCCACCATGTTCCCAGAATGCTCCTTATCAGGTCACTTTATCGTATACATTACCCCTTACATTTTTCTATCCTATGGATGTAAACAATGCCTTCCCCCTTATCAGTTATCTATTGCATCTGCTAACAGAACAGCATGTGAAGTGTTGCTTTTTCCCTCCTTGGTTGGGGTACAGGTGGGATCCCTAGCTTATTTATTATAGAAGAATCTGAGGTGTCATCTGTCATTCAAAAGCTTAGCTTCTGTAAATGCCGTTTTCCCCAGAGATCCTTCTAGGTTTATCAAATGAAAAGAAATGAATATGGATGTCCGGGTGCTAAATTAAAATGTCAACCCTGAACTTTGGAAGTCAGAGCTTTCAAAGGCATCCATGATA
This sequence comes from Aplodontia rufa, assembly GCA_004027875.1. NCBI lineage: Eukaryota > Metazoa > Chordata > Mammalia > Rodentia > Aplodontiidae > Aplodontia > Aplodontia rufa. Next base: position 27,759 of record PVKS010003537.1, read on the forward strand.
AATTCTCTCTCAGCCCTCACAGGTAAAGGAAACTTAAAAAATAATAAACTTCAGCTTGAGAAGGAAGGGAGGGGTGTGTGTGGGTGGTATCAGGGCAGAATGTCAAAGGCATTCCGGACCAAATCCCCACTCTCTTTTCTAGGTTCACATCACCTAATTTTGCCCGCTTAAAATACTGATTATAATGTGATTTTGGTTATTTATTCATAAGCTTTTTAGCAAATTAAATTTGCATTATGGATTTATTCTTAATGCATGAGTGTCTAGATGTCTTCCAGGAAGGTTCAGAAAATAGCTCAGCAAACATACTATGTATCAAGCATAATCTTCCTGTGTCCACCTGGAATGTTATATTATTCCCCACCAGTCCCTAAGGCAGGCTTAATGGGAAAGCACAGGTGGAAATTTTCATTACCCCACACTTCCTTGTAAAGTGACAGAAACATTATGGTGCTTTGAAAGGTATTTCATTGTGTGAAATACAAAATGAAGAAGAAAAGCCCACAGCCACCAATTGCTGGGTGTTTTTAAATCTGGTATCTGTCAGCTTCTAGGAGCGAAGCATTTGTTCAGTTACAACCCCTCCACTCCCAAACACATGTCCATCAAATACACATAGGCAAGGACTGATGCTCCCAATGGGCATAGGAACTGACTTCTTACAGCAGAAGTAAGAATTGTTTCCTAAATCCTTCATTGCAAATGAGCACATTTTGTTTTTGTGCTGTGTAGCCTTCTTGTGGTGAGCTTCTCTGCTACCCTCTTCTTCCCTTTCTTCTGTGAACAGCTCGACATTATTCTTCTGTCTCTCACCCTCCCCTAAAGTTATTACCTCAGTTTCTTCCTCTTTCTTTCTTTTTTAAATTTTATCAAAATATCCTACATCATCTCTACTTTCTTGTTGCTCTCCTCTAAATTCACAAGTTTCTCTCTACCATCTTATCACGTTTCCTTTGCTCTCATGGTTATTTTTCCTTACCTAGGGAGGTACTAGAAATATGAAGTGGATGATTGTCATGATAAAGTTCGTTTGCTTTTCAACCCAGGAGAAGATGGTTGCTAATCCTCCTACTCTTCTCCTAGGTGGTAAATACCATCCTAACACTTACAGAAGGAACAAAGCAACCAGTTCGGTGCAGTCTATGGTATACATCGACTGTATATTGACTCTTTTACCTTATCTCTGACGTATTGGAAAGCATAAAAGGGCATTCACAGGTTGGGGAGTTGTACTGTACTATCCAAATTGTGCTCTAGCCCAAATAAGTGAAGAGATAAAACCCACAATCCATCAACAAAGTCCCAAAGTGAAATAACCACTGAGGGATTTCTGGCCCCATTCCCTGCACTGAAAATGAGGAAAACAGGGAAACAATATTCCTCCTGAAACCCCAGCTCCATAGTCAAGGATTCCATGGATAGGCACCTGGATAAAACCGTAGACAAAAAGTAATAAAAATCTGATTATTAAAATGATCAAAGAATTAAAAGAAGATTTAAAAAAGGAAATAAGTGAGCAATTACAGGAGCTGAAAAACCATTTTAATTAAGAATTAGAGACACTGAAAAAAGATGTAGCAGAGGTTTTAGAATTTAAAAACACAGTGAACTAAATTAAAAGCTAAATGGAAGATATTAATATCAGAGTAAACTCAGTAGAAAACAGAACTTCAGATCTCAAAGATAGAACATCAGACAAGGAAGAATGACTTAGTAATCTTGAATGCAAAGAGGACAGACAAGAAAAAAATTACTGATTATGATCAGAATTACCATGAATTATGGAATGAAATCAGAAGAAATAACATAAGAATGATTGAGATAGGGTCACTAGCAAACCATATCCAAAAGCACATAAAAAAGATAATACATCACCATGAAGTGGGCTTCATTCCAGGCTTGCAAGGCTAGTTCAACATACACAAATAAATAAATGTAACCCATCACTTAAATAGAATTAAAAACAAAAAACATACGATTATCTCAATTGATGCAAAAAAGGCCTGTGACAAAATCCAACACCCATTTGTGCTCAAAACTCTGGAGAAGATAGGAATCAGAGAAACTCACCTTAATTTTGTCAAGACCATTAATGACAAACCCATAGCCAACATTATACTTGATGGAGAAAAACTGAAAGCATTACCACTAAACTCTGGAACAAGACAAGTCTGACCACTCTCACCACTCTTATTCAATTTAGTCCTGGAAACCTTAGCCAGAGAAATCAGACAAGAGAAGGAAATGAAAGGGATTTGAATAGGAAAAGAGGATGTTAAACTAACTTTATGTGTCAATGATATGATCCTATACCTAGAAGGCCCAAAAACCTCTATCAGAAAAATTCTAGAGCTTATAAGTGGAATCAGTAAAGGGTCAGGATACAAGATCAACACTGATAAATCAACTTTCCTATACTCCAACAGGAATTCTGCCTCAGAAGAAATCAAGAAATCTATCCCATTCACAGTAACCTCAAAAAGAACAAAATACTTGTGAATTAACCTAACAAAGGAAGTAAAAGTCCTCTACAGGTAAAACTGTCAAACACTGAAGAAAGAAATTGAAGAAGACCTGAGAAGATGGAAAGACATTCCATGTTCTTGGTGAGGCAGAATCAATATAGTTAAAATAGCCCAGAGTCAACACCATCTTCATCATGATACCAATGTCAATCTTCACAGATTTAGAAAAATCAATTCTCAAATTCATTTGGAACAATAAGAAACCTAGAACAGCCAAAATAGTACTGAGAGAGAGAGAGAGAGACAAAGAGAAAGAAAGAGGTAAGAGTGATTGCAATACCTGGACTGAAACTAAGCAATAGAGCTGCAATAAGATAAATGGCATGGTATTAGTATCATAATAAGCAGAAAGATCAATGGAATAGAATTGAAGACACGGAGACTCACAAATCTTTAACCATCTGATATTCCAAAAGGAGGGCAAAAATATAGCTTGGAGGAAAGACAAGCATGTTCTATAAATAGGGCTGGACAAATTGGTTAGCCATATGCAGACAATTGAAATTAGATCCTTATCTCTCAATCTGCACAAAACTCATGTTTTGTGCAAAAGGTTGATTTCTCAAATGTGGCCAAAAAAAGTAATGTATATACCCATAGGAAAATGCAAAATGAAAGTTGAAAAATTTTGTATTAAATTCATCAGAAGTCACACTAAAATGGCACTAATGTGGGATAATGTTCAAAGATACAGAAAAATAAGATTCTTATAAAATAAAATTATACTAAAACTATTCTTATAAAGTTGTCAAATTAAAGGAAAGATCATGCTGCATGTTAAGGATTCTGGCTACAGAATTAATCTTTATATTTCTGGTCGAAGTATGTATCCATACAATTTATACAGAGCGTAGTATGGCAATATATATATATATCAAAATTAAATGCATGGAATATTTTGAGTAGCAAATTCACTTAATAGCCTTAAGATACCTTTCAATATGTGGGAAGTAAATCAATACAAGCCTATTTCTTTCCATTGCTATTGTAAAAGCAAAAGACTAATTCAAAACAAATGTCCATCAAAACAGGACAGATTAATTATGATGTTACTTTTAATAGTGTTGTTTATGCATAAAAAAGAATGAGGTATCTCTCCATGAACTGATATGGAAGAAGTTCAAAATTAATGGTTAGATTAAAAAAAAGATGAAAATTTTTGTGAAAATTAGAGAAAATTATTTGTATCTAATTTGGTTTATTTACAACATATTCCTGAAATAATACAAAAGAAAATGATATTTTTATTTGTTGCTCAGAAGGAGATTTGTTACTTACTCTCAAAGTTCAAGAGAGGGAAAATTAATATTCACAAACAAATAAATGTGAAAGGACAGTGTGTCCTTATAGTAGAATGTCAGCTAAAAATTTTATGATAACTGAGTGAGAAAATTATCAGTACACGAGAAACTAATAGAGAGATCTGAATAGGAAAATGATGTTTATAGTCTCTTGAATACATAGACAAATTACTTATTAATTGTGAAGATAATGGCATAGTAACTGTTTAAAGGCAAACCTTACCAGACATCAATTTTATGAAATTATCCAATTTATGATCATTATTGACACAAAGCAAAATCATATTCCTCCTGAAATGGTCCACTGAGAAGAGTGTAAGAACACCTCTGGCAAACAATGCACAACTTTAACTCAAGCATTATAGAGAGCAGACAACGTCTAGTTGAGGGATATTCTATAAAAAAATGGCTACATGTGTGTTGCAAAAATATCAAGGTCAAGAAAAGCTCCCGAATAAGAATAAATAGAGATGACAACTAAATGAAATCCATGAAAATGGATTACATTCTAGTCTGGAAAGAAAAATAGACTTTATTAGAACTAGTTATGGCTACTTTTATAGAGTTGCTATGTTATTATTATTGAGATACATGAGTTATCACATCTTTTGTGTAGAAAGCATTCAGAAGAAATATATTTTGAAGCGATTTTTCCTAACCAATTCTTTTTATTTTAAGAGACAGAGAGAGGTGGAAAGAGAGACAGGGAGAGAAAGAGAATTAACTTCATTTAGTTTTTCATCTCACTTTTGTTTCTCTGACACTTAGTTGTATGTGATGCAGGAGTTCAAATCCAGGACCTCATGCATGCCAGGCAAGCGCTCCAACTGCTGAGCCACCTCTCCACCCCCTCGCCCAGTTAATTCTTATTCAACATTATCTTAACATGCCATTGAAGATCAGTCTTTGTTATTTATAATGAAGTTTAGTTTACTTATGGATCATTTACACATCAATATAATATTAAAATAAGTATATGACATATTAATTTTGAAAGTCATTTTTAGGAAAACACAATTGGGATAACATTAGATGAAAAGCTTCACTTGGCATCACTTGGGAGTGACAGTTTATACTCAGCACTCAATGCATAAAATTTTATATCTTTTTGGCATTTTTAGCTGTTTATTATAGTTCTCACTATAGTAAACAGTTTTACTCATGTTCTACTATTTTTTTCCTAAATATCTTGTTTTCCATATGATTTTATCTTTAAAATTATTTCATCTTCTGCTCACTGATAAAAAATTTCATTTTGTATAGTGAACATTCATCACTTATCTTTGTAAAGCACTCACTACTTCTTGAAGCTTTCTGTAGATTGTCTAGAACAATACACAATCTACAAAAAGCTTCAAGAAGTAGTGAGTGCTTTACACTCACTAGTGTCTAGAACAATGCACATATAAATGTTTACATGTATGTATGTGTACACTAAGAATGTATATGGATACATGTACACATATATTATGAATGAGGAAAATATGTGTGTGTGTTTGTGCAATCATGCATATATGGTCTTTATATATATATGTGTGTGTGTGTATACATATTTACATACATGTGTTATATATATATTTACATATGTAGAATATAATAAACAACTTCATCATCTGCACACTGTGCTATTGACTTTATTACTCTTATGTTTATGAATGTGTATATTATATATATGTAATATATATTATATACATATATACATATGTACATATGTATATAATATATATTACATATATATTTGTAAATATATATACACACACACATACACAGAGAGTAAAAAATTCAATAGTTTTTGTCTGCAGATAACAAAGTTGATTATTTAGAAAATGTGAAAGAATCAAGAAAAATATCCTATAATTAATAAAAATACATTACAGTCACAGCATAAAAGATTAATTGAAAAGTGAACTGCTGGGATTGGAGAGGTGTCTCAGCAGTAGAGCACTTGCCTGACATGCACCGGGCCCTGAGTTCAGTCCCTAGCACCACATACACAAATAAATAAAGGCAAAACAAACACCAAAAAAATGAACTCTCTCACTCCGTATCTCTCTTTCCTCTCTCTCAAAAAAAAAAAAAAAAAAAAAAAAAAAAGTGAACTGCTTTCCTTTATACCTGCACCAAAAAAATTGGAACTTGAAATTAAAAGCATGATGTCATTTACATTAACATGAAAAATAAAATACTTAGGTCTAAATCTAACTAAATATTTATAGGCTCAATATGTAGAAAACCCAAAACTCTGGTGAAAGAAAACAAAGAACATACAAATAAATGAAGGGATTTGCCATGCTCGTTGATTACAAGAATCAATATTGTTGGTTACTCCCAGCTTTCTCTATAGGTTCAATATTATCCCAAACAGTTAAGAAGCTATTTTATAGATATTTATAAGTTGATATTAAACTTTACATGGGAAGAGAAATAAAAACAAATGAATCAAAGAAATCCTGAATAGCTGACAAGAGAAAAGAAGGTGAACAAAGTTAGAGAATAGATATTGCCCAACTTCAAGACAGAAATTCAAAGCAAGCAAGACAGTGAGATCTTAGTGAAAGAAGAGATAGGTAGAGGAATGGGAAAGTGAGGACCTGAAGTACTCCTATATCTATCTGTGAGTGATGGACCCCACCTCAAACAAGGAGAAAACAGGAATTGAGGGAAAGTAAATCTATGGATCCCTCTATTGCACGAAATTAAAGAAGCAGAAAATTACACATGTGGAAACATTGACAAAAACAATAACTTCCATCAGCATAGAAGAAAGGCAATTTCACTTTGATAGATATATACCTTGTGAAATGATTACTAATGTATCCAAATCTTACATTGATGTTTTGAAGAATCCTAAGCTATATCAAAACTGCTATATGTGCTGCATATGTATTTTCCAATTTTTAAAGAAAATTGGAAAAGAAGAAATGGAGGAAATTCTGAAAGATTGCAGGAAAAAATCAAATTTAGAGAAACTATGAATATTACTTAAGTGATTAAGAAATAAAATAAATGAGCAAAGAAAAATGCACTGAGAATTACTAAATGATGAGGAAAATATGAATCCTAAAACCAGAACACCCACTTTGATAAGCATAAATTTCTAAAAAAAAGCTTGTTAGAATAATTTAAAATGGAATATAGAATAAAAAGTATAATGTGTTATTACAACAAATTGGAAGATAGTGATTATGCACAATAAAATGATTCATTAGAAATTACATGTAAATTGTTACAAATAACACATAAGCAAATTAGACACACACACTCATACTCATGAAATAAGACAATCAATCAAATATAAGGTGGTAGATATTAAAAATGCAGGTGATTAATCCTGCTCAGATGTTATATTTGGTGAAAGCTAATCAGTGACCTAACAGCCAAAGGAAAGAGAAAACATGATTACTTATCTGATTCATAGGTCTCACAAGACAAAATTAAACTATGTATAAGAATTGCAGAAGCCAGTCAGGAGTAGTGCCCCACACCTGTAATCCCTGCGACTCCTTAGACTGACGCAGGAGGCTCTTGAGTTGAAAGCCATCCTCAGCAGCTTAGCAAGGCCCTAAGCAACTTAGGGAGACCCTATCTCCAAATAAAATATTAAAGGAGCTATAGATGTGGCTCAGTGGTTAAGCACCCCTCAGTCACCCCCCCCCCGCAAAAAAAGACTTGTGGAAGCAGTTCTCAATTCCTAGTCTTTTTTTTTTTAATTTTTATTTATTATTTTTTTATTTTAAGAGAGTCAATTTTATTTATTTTTTTATCTGGTTTTTGTTTTCCCAACACATCTGTGTATGTGGTGCTGGAGTTTGAACCAAGCACTCTACCCATTGAGCCACTCCTCCAACCCCTCCAGGCCCTCCCATTGACTTTATAAAAGAGGACCTGCTCATCATCAATTTGACTCATGTGATGTTTCTTAACACAGAGATTTGTTATCCTGTTCCTCCACGGCAGATATTATATGATGATGATTACTTTTTTTTTTTTTTTTAAGAGAGACTGAGGGGCTGGAGTTGTGGCTTGGTGGTTGCAGTGCTTGTCTGGCATGCACAAGTATACAGCTTTGAACCCCAGCACCACATATACAACAAAGTGTTGGAGCAATGAAAGTCACATGAAAAACTAAAAATTGATTACTTCTCTCTCTCACTGTCCCTCTATAATAATAATAATAATAATAATAATAATAATAAGAAGAAGAAGAAGAAGAAGAAGAAGAAGAAGAAGAAGAGATTGAGAGGGAAAGAGATAGAGAGAATTAATTTTATTTAGTTTTTCTTCTGGCCTTTGTTTGCCCAACATTTACTTGTGCATGTGATGCTGGAATTTGAACCTGGGTCCTTGTGCATGCCAAGCAAGCACTCTGATTATTTTTGAAAGGGCTTTACATTTTCTTTTCATCATTTTCAGGGAGAGTAGGGTTTTAATATCAAAGCTTATTCAGAGGTATATTTCAGTTGTTTTTCCAGAAATGCACTGTAGAATATTGATAAAGGAGCTTCTCAAAGATCAGTAAAAGGTAGGATTACAGTGCCTGGTGTTCGTTTAGGAACTAGAGGCAACCAATGTTTTCTCTTTTACAAAACAGAATTTTTATTATTTTTTTCTTCAATGGGAGAAAAAAGATTTAGGAAGGGGTTACACATTTAATAGGAAGATATTCATGAAGTTGAAAGTAAGAGTGATGGCAAAATATAATCACTGTTTATTGTGTGTATTTTGAAACACTCCAGAACTTATACAGCTATTAAACTGAGCATAATGGTATTTATGATATGACAATGGTATGTAATTACATTTCCTCCAAAGTACTATTACAAGACAAAAACACCTTAGGTGTTCTTTTTATATTTCTAGCAAATCAGGATTTGATGAATTATTTACTAAGGGTTGGCAAACCAATCCAGCAACTCTTGCACATAAAGTAATTCTGATTCCAATAAATGTATTTTTGACAAATGACTTCTGCTTACATGATTTATCAACCTAATGTATGGACCTACAGCAGCATAGTAGCAGGGCTCTTTTGCACTTGGTCCTGTCTTTGCATGCGGAGAGAAGAAAGGTTGAAATTATAACTTACAACTAAGAGGAGGTTGGAAAAATATTGTTTGTGTTAAGTCGACAGCATATGGATCAAACAACAGAAAATAAAGAAAAAGCAATAAAGACACACAAAGTTTACTTTTATCTTCAATCATGAAAATTATTTGTCTGCTGAGGAAAGGAAAAAATTCCCATTAGAGTTAACTGAGCATATTAAACTATAAAGCACAAAGTGACTTCTCACATCATAAACTCAGTTCCAAGAGGTTTCAGTCAGGTTAGATTTAGAGGCCACAGAACACTACCATGGGTTAATTGAATGTTAGGAGTAGTTTGGTTGAAAATAGTACAATTGAAACCTGTATGAAGTTATATTCTTGACCGCCATTCTCAGATTTGAGGGTGATTGAATTGCAGAGGTTGACAAACTTTGAGCTCCTTCATCAATTGATAGTTTTCTACTATAGCAGATGAAATAAATGATTGATAAAAGCATCTACAGAAAACTTTAGTGACATAATATGACAAAAATATCAGTCCATCTCCGGAAGTTAAAAGAAAGGTGTTGTCCCTGCAGCAACCTAAATTCCAAAGAGATGAGAGCAATATATGAAGTGTCATTATGAAGGTACAATGACAAAGAAAAAGCAGTATAGGGAAACTAGTAGGGCACATTGCTTAGGATTCTTAAACAAATGATAAAAAAATAAACAGGTTCTTTAAGAGAAATACTGAAAATGTATACCTATTCATATGTTCAGGATTTGAATCAAATGGAGGGTGGTGAAAGAGAAGAGAAGAGAGAAAAGGGAGAGAGAGAGAAAGGAAACAAATACTTGCTAGGTATTTTATAATACTATAAAAACTGACATGAAAATATTGGAAAATATTATATTGTTACAGTGTTATATATAATGTTATAAATATCTAGATGTTACAAATATATTGTTCCTTTAAAAGGATCTTCATTGGGCTGGAGCGGTGGCTCAGCGGTTTCAGTGCTTACCTGGCAAGCACAAGGACCCGGGTTCAAACCCCAGCACCACGTACACAACCAAGTGTTGGAGCAACTAAGGCCATGTGAAAAACTAAATAAAGTTGTTTCTTTCTTTCTCTGTCTCTCTCACTGTCCCTCTCTCTTTAAAAAAAAAAAAGGATCTTCATTGTTTAAAGTTACATTTGAAATGTTTACAGGATTTGCTTCAACATAGAGGGGGGGTGGATAGGGATACAGATGAAACAACAAAGGTGATGACTTGGCAGTTTTGAAGCCACATCACTAGTGTGTTGGAATATTATGGTATTCTTTCTCATGTGAAGCTGAAAAATGTCTAGAAACAAAAGAAAACAACAAAAAGAACAATATTTTTTCAATTGTGCAGCAGAGATAAAAGGGGTTATAATTTGTATAAGAAAGAAATCCACCTTAGAATGGAGACTCATGAAAACTTCTTCCAAGATGATACTTATATTAGGTCTGAAAATAAGTAGATAAGAAGGAGTTACTGAGGTGATGTATGTTGAATATAAGTGTCTAAGTCAGGGTGACCACATATGGAGAAAGACTTGAAGAAAAGTTAGGTAGAGGTAAGGAAAACTATTAGATGACTCAAAATGAAGCTCAGTCCAGCAGAAAGAGCTGCTAAGAATTTGATTTTGAATATGTAGAATAGATATAGTTAAGTCAAATAGGAGTTTAATGCCTTTTCTAAATACTGTGGATATTTTTATGAAAAAAGAAGCAATCAATAATTTTAGCATGGAAACATACGAGTGAATATGTTTACCAACAAGATCACTTCATTGACCTTGAGGATCAAAGTGGAAAAGGAGAGAAAGAGATGCAGGAAAGATTATGTGGCTCCTACAAATATTGAAGATAGTAATGAGGGCAGCAGGGACTGGAATGAAGATAGGATTTATCAAGAATGACTTAGTACTGCTTGAATGACCAGTACTAAGGACTTGGTGGTATCCTAGATTGGGGATATGAGGAAGAGAAAGAAAAGTCAAAGACTGACAGGTTTAGGCAGTCAACGGAAATGGTCCAAAAGGATGGTGTTGCCGTTAATCAGACTGCAGAAGACCTGGTGGGGTGTATGCTTATTTCTAGACTTTAATTGCTTTGTATGATCAACAGAAGGACTTATAGAATTATTTTCTATGACAATAAGGAGCTCAGAAGAAATGTCTGTTTTGCAAAATAAATATAGAAGACTTCACAAAGATAATATCTCTTAGGAAAGAGAATCTACACCAAGAAGTCCCAAACTTTAGGACCCAAACAGATGCCTTCTGCTTGCACAAGGAGCATAGTAGATTATAGCAGCCACCTAGTGCACTCCTGTAACACTGGAAGAAGCTGTATACATTTTACAAATCACATTTTGAAGAAATCAGAATACTATGTAAGCAATGAAGTGCAAGCGTATTGAAATTCTAGAGACAAAGGGAGCCCATCCAAATTAAGCTGGCCATTAATCCCAAAAGGAACAGTTTTTCAGAGAATTATCAAGGCCTCTGGATGAAAGATCAATATTGAGAACTCAATTGTATATTAGCAATGAGTCGCAAGAAAATAGTACTCTTAATAGCACAAAGAATTGAACTTGTGGAATTAAAAATAAAGAATATGTAGGAACTCTACATGGAAAATTCGAAAGCATTTTACAGAGGAAAAAAATGATACTGTACTGTTAAGATGTTAAGGCCCTTCAAATTTATTTATAGATGTGTTACACTGATCAGAACCCCAACAGGTTTCTGTTCTAACTATATGGGAAATTACAAATTAACTATATATAAATGCAAATGAAAAGGGAAAGCACTGAGGACAGCCAAGACTCTCTTGACAAAGAATTTCCACTACCAGATACCAAGACCTATTTTAAAAATACAGTAATGAAGACAACGTGCCATCGTAAAAATGACATAAGATGATAAATTGAAGGAAGTGAAAACACAGACAAGCAAGAAACAAAACTCAGAAACTAGCTCTAACAAAATGGTTAAATGATTTTATAATGAATGTGCCTTTGAAATTCAATGGAAGAAAGGATGATAATCTTCTCCAAGAGATAGTGCTCTGTTGATTGTGTTTTCTATATTAAAAATAAAATTTGATCCTTACCTCATATTATATCAAAAAATTAATTTGATATGGATCATGTACCTAACCATGATAGTTAAATTGATTAATCCATGAGAAAAGATGGGACAAGAACATATCTTTATGACCCTAAGGTAGATAAAATTTAGAACATTTGTTAATTTTAAATTCTAACTTTAAGGTCTATCAATTAAGATAAAATACAAGATGTGCTATATTAAAATTAAAATTTCTATTAAAATATAAATCCTTATGAGTGTGAAAATGTAAGGTACAAACTAAGAAAAGATTATACACAGCAAAAGATTTTCATTTATAATATAGAAAGCACTCATACAAATAAATTAATATTCCAACAAAGCACTATATATGGGAGAGGATATTCTTTTGGTAAATACCATTATTTAAAGATTCTTAGTAATATGAGTAGTCAGAAAAATGAAAACCAAAATAGCAAAGAGTTATACTGCATTCCCAACCAAAATGGCTAAAATTTGAGTAACACAAAATATTGGGTTTGGGTAAGTTGGTGGAACAATAGAAAGGGTTAGCAATCATAGGTTACAGTGATAATTATTACATTCACTGCCAAAAAATATTTGGCCAAACCGGTTGAGGTGAAACATATAGTGTAATCCAGCAATCTTATGCCTACATCTCCACTCAACGGAATGCAGAATTTATGTTCAATAAAGGACATAGATAAGAGCCCAGGAGACCTGCACTCCATGCTTCCAAAAAGGCTTATACTACAATATCCATTGTATTATTATCCATAACAGTAAAAATATAAAAACAATATGCACTAGTAAGGGACTAATACATTGTTGTGTGTTTATACAATGGACAGATATACAGACACAATGAAAAAGTGAACTACTGGTGTATGCAGTAAAACTATGAATCCCTCAGATATAATTTTAATCAAAAGAAGCAGGACACAAAAAACTTATCACAATAGGATTCTATTTATGTGGAGCTGAGAAACAAAGGTAATCTATAGAAGTAGAAACTGGGGCAGTAATTATTTTAGGGGAGCTATTGGGGAGGCTGGTAATTATCTCTATATTTATGTAGGTAGTGACTGCATGAAAATGTGTGAAATTTCATTACACTGAATACTTAAGGTGGGTTTTTGTTTTTGTTTTTTGCCTTTTAGTGTTTCTGTGTTAGTTTTCCATAGCTACCAGATCAAAATAACAGTCTCGGCAGCTTAAACAACAGATATTCATTTTCTCACTGTTCTAAAGGCTAAAAGCCCAAAATCATGGTATTCATGGGTCTGGTTTCTCCTGGGGCTCTCTCTTGATTTATAGTGATTTATAATGCTACTTTCTCGCATTTTCCCCATATGGTCTTTCCTCTGTACAGTCCTTCCTATAAGGACCCCAGTCACAATGAATTAGGGCCCACTCAAATGCTCTCGTTTTACCTTAATTATATATCAATTCTTTCTATCTATTGCATTCTGAGCTGGAAGTTATGGGTTCCTCCTGTAAATTTTGTAGGGACACAATACAGCTAATTACTGTAATTTTAAATCTATAAGTAAGAAAAATAAATAGATTAAAGTTGAAACTAAAAGGGCATGGAGGAAAAATAAGAAAACGAAGATGTTATTTGAGAAGGAAGACTGAAACAGAGCAGCTGGAAATTAAGTGGAAAACAGACTTTATAACAGCATATCCAAGGGAAAGTGCTTTTAAAGGGAGGATGTATTCTCAAATGCTCTTGAGAGATCAACGAAAAGAGGACTGAAAGTGTGCATTGACTTTGCAGAAAGGAAGGCCATCGTTGACCTATGTGAAAGCAGTTTTACTGGAGAGGAAAATGTAAAAGACACAGTCAAGTGGGTTGAGCAGAAGACAGGATGTGAAAAAGCAGAATGAGAGAGTAAAAGCACATCATTTGAGAGGCTCCTTTGTAAATAAGAAATGGCATGGAAGTAGCTGGAGGGAAATAATAGCTTGAAAGAAGTGTTATGGTTTTGGTGACTTTGATGTCTTTGTTTTTAAATCTGGAAGGGACTATTGCTAGGATGTGGGATCAGGCAGAATTTGAAGTTATGGAACCGAGGGAAGATAATCAACATATGCCTATAATTAAAAAAAGGAGAAGATCTCAAGTGTTGACAAGGATGTGGAGCAATCGAAAGCCTTCAGCACTGTTTGCGGGAACATGAAATGGTGTCATCGTGAAAAATGGCAAGAGGGCCCTCAAAAAATTGAAAACAGAACTACCACATGTGGCCCAGCAATTCTGTTTCTGCATATTCATCCAAATGGATTCAAATCATGTTCCCAAAGAGATATCTGCTATATCATGTTCATTGCAGCACTATTCACAGTAGGTAAGATGTGAATATATCCTGTCCATCTGGGTTTGAATGAATAGAGAAAATGTAGTATATAGACAAAATGAAAAATGATTCAATCTTAATAATGAAGGGAATTCTTCAATATGTGACAATATGGATGAACCTTCAAGAAACAATGCTAAGTGAAATAAGCCAGGCACTGAAGGACAAACAATGCATGATTGCACTAACACAGGGTATTTGAAGTAGTCAATTCTGTAAAACCAAAGATCAGATTGGTAACTGCTGGGGGCTAGGAGGAGGGGAAACTGGGGAGTTGCTAATGAACAGGCACAAAGTTTAAGTTTTTCAACATGAAAAAATTCTAGAGATCTGCTCTAAACCCTGGTCTCCACTGCTAACAGCACAATATTGTACATTTAAAAATTGTTAATATGGTAGATCCCACATTAAGTGTTCCACCACAATAAAAATCTGAACGTACTTATAAAGACAAATGAAGTTGGAATCCAGAGCTTTTATACAAAGGTTTGTGTTTGAAGAGATGGGCAGCTCCTGCAAGGTGGGATGGATTCACGTGAATGCAGAGAGGTTTGAGATTTCCAGGTGAGAAGCTGATGAAATATTTAACTAAGGCCTTCCCAATACTGGCCAGAGTCTTCCTGAAGCTCCATTTGTAAATGATGACTAGGAATGTGTGCTCACCTCAGCCTCCAGGTTGGATCCTATTCCTGAGCACTGGAGCCGCACATTGGAACCAGCCAATAGAGAAGGCAAGGGGAAAGGTTCATGCTGGTGGTTTAGGTGAAGCCCTGTGCATAACCCACTTACACTCCCAAGAACTCAGTTTGACACATGCTTCTGTTCAGTGTGTTTACAAAGTAGCTCCAGTTTAATAAGAGAAAATTGGGGAACAGAGTAAATATTTTGCCTTAATTTATCCTTCTGTTAAAGAGGTACATCTAGATTGGAGTCCATTCTAAGGAATACAATTGTACACAGTATGCTATACGTTCTACATAAAACAACTACTATTAGCATTCTTAGCACAATAATTTTCATGCTAAAATGTAGTTAGTATTTATAACAAAGAACGTGTGATATCAAGAAATATTTACATTCTAAAGTTAAATGAAAATTTTCAGGCTATAAAGTAGGTCATATGACAGTGTCAAAACTACATCTAGAAGAACACTGTATACCTAGTAGATACTCCACAAATATATTTTAAATAATTTATTTAAAAATTAGAAAAAATAAAAGAGTGGTTTACTATGGTTAATCTGTGCATAATTATTCTTCTCTTTCTTTAATTTATTTACCTAAATTTTTACTATTAATGTCTATAAAGGACCTTCTCAAAAATTACAGAAAAGAAAAACATACTTTGTACAGAGTCCTTTCCTAAGGCAATTCGCTATTTCTTTCAGCTCTTTCAGTCAGTGCAGTCTCTGCTCTACCATCTTCCCTGCCTCTGACTCTACTGTAGGTGATAAATGTCTATAATTTGCCACTGAGAATTCTTCAGTGAGTTTACTTAGGTGCCATCCACAAGGGTCTGAAAGACAAGCTTTGGAGCAGAGGCTGGATCAACATAATAAATATACCCAGGAGAACTGCCTTCCATGAAGGGGTGCAACCTTGAGAGAATATATAAGTTAAAACTACATGGGAAAAAGTCCCAGAACTAAGATACTTTAAATTTTATCCCACAGACAGTTTTAAGAATATGTGGGCTCGTTCTTACAGGTAGGCTTCTCAATCTTTCTGAGAAACCTACACTTACAAGGAGAACTAAGTGAAAGTCATGTGAAGACAGCAGTAATTGAAGTCAGCATCTTGGGGAACATTAATAGTATTTTAGCAGAAAAGTGGAAGAATGGAGGACAGGAGAGAGACTCAGAAAGTTTTTTTTTAATAAATTATGGGCAAAATTTTGGTTTATATTTTATATATCCAGATGGTTTTTGTTATTTCTGAAGCTTTACAATGAACTAAGCTGCTAACCTGTGAATTAAAAGGAAAAAAAAACATGTTGGGAGAACTAGGGCAAATATAGTTTATTATTTCAGCTTTATACAGTCCCCAGCCCTCTCCTTCTTCCCTCTTCCATAATATATTCATTTTCCCTGAGATGAAGTCTACTGTGAGTTTTCAATAGCATTTTCTTTAAATGCTCCTTAATTCTTAAGTTGATATTTATTAATTTTAATGCTTCCTGTACTGAATTTCTTATCAAGTGGGACTTACTAAATTTTGTTATTACAGTCTTGCAGTTTCAAAGAGTGACATATTTTTGCATATATGTTATCTGGAATGAAAGAAAGTGACATTGGAAACTCCCGTCAAATAGGACTGGCTCAGGAACATGCTCACCAATCACACTGTGTGCCTCAATTTAGCCTTTTCAGAAACTTTTCAGCAGCCTTTGTACTTCCATAAGACTCTTCTGGGACTCACCCAGAGCACTATGCTGAAAACTGATAAGGTAAGTCATTATCAGTGGGAATGTCAACCTGGATCACTTTTATTGGGGAGAATTTGACTATGGTTATCTAATTTAAGATTGAAAGGAGTCTTTGATCAGGTAGTTCTGAACACAGGTATTTATGCTACAGAAGCATTTTCATCTCCTTGTAGTGGGATGGGAGCAGAATGATATATGTGCTTGGACATTTATTGCATAATTGTAACAAGATATATGAATTAAGTATGATAAATTACAATACTTGCAAAAAGTAGAATATTCCATAATCGTGAAAAAGAGATAATTTTATAGGTTTAAATAAAAGATTCAGCTATGAAGAAGTGTGACTAGCTGAGTAAGGTGGTACATGTAATCCCAGTGACAGGGAAGGCTGAAATATATATATATATATATATATATATAATTTATAATATATAGAAATAAATGTTCATATATATAATATAAGCATTTCCATACACATGTATATATGTGCACATATATATGCCTTAAGAATATATATGTCAATATACACATATGAAATGTATATGTACATATGTTTAGTAATATTACTAAGTGTACCCAATTCCTTTGACCTTTAGAAAAGAAATAATAATCTGGGTGTGGTGGTGCATGTCTGTAACTTCAATGTCTCTGGAGGCTGAGGCAGGAGTATCACAAGTTTAAAGCCAGATTCATCAACTTTGCAAGGCCCTAAACAACTTAGTGAGACCTGGCTAATAAAATAAAATATAAAAATTGCTGGGGATATGGCTCAGTGGTTAAGCACCCCTGAGTTCAATCCCTGGCACCAAAAGAAAACAAAAGAAATGATAAAGGCCTCAGTGATTGCTTTCAAAAATAAATGCTGATTGTTTTATATGGAAACAAAATAGAGAGGAAAGCAAGCTATTCATGTATTTACTTCTGTATTTCTGAATTTTGATCAATGAGCATGTATTCTGTAGACAATAATTAAGAAGCAAAAAGTACCAAGAAAATGTAAACTATCACTAAAATACCATCCTAATTTCATGTTATCATTTCCTAGAAACCAATAAAGGTAATATTCTGCGTATCATGTGGTTTCATAAAGGATATTTAAGATCGGGCAATTTGTTTAGCTGTCCTACACACATAGATACTTTTACTGATCTATGCAACTTAGAATTAATATCTTGTTCAGTTGTATGATGTTTGTGCATGTGTGTGTGGTTGATACTTCCTTCTTGTGCACACATTTATATATGTATAATAAATAACAATACATTGATATTAATAGAAATAATAATATCATGGATGAACCTCAAATGTAAACATTAAGAATCAGGCTTTTTATATATACTTGATGAAAAGAATGATTATATCACCAAAAGAGATGCAAGGGGGAATCGGATATCATGACTGATCTAATCATTGGCATTCGTTGTATAGATCACTTCAGGACACTGTATCATTTAGGATAGGTGTATATTTCTGTTGCATAGACTCTTATCATTATGAGATATTACCTTTATCCCTAGATAATTCTAACCATAAACATTTCCCTTTTCAGTAGTAGTAAGATAAACCTGGCTTTCTTTTTGTTTAGTATTTGCTTGGTGTGACTATTATACAATCTTTTATTTTCATCTTTTCTGTGTCTTTAAGGATGCTTCTTAGGATCAGCTTTCATGAGTTTAATTTTTATTTATCTAACCTATCAATTCTTATTTCAATTAGAGAATTTAGTCTGTTGTAAATTTAACTGCTAACACATTTTGACTAAAATCTAACATCTTGTTTGTTCTATTTGTTTACAACTATTTTTTCATACTCATGCATTCTTTTGAAATAATTATATATTTTTTTTAAAAAAGAGAGAAAGGAGAGAGAAAGAATCAATTTTATTTATTTTTTCATCTGGCCTTTGTTTCTCTGACACTCAGTTGTGTATGTGGTGCTGGGATTTGAACCTGGGTCCTTATACATGCCAGGCAAGTGCTTGAACCACTGAGCCACTATTCCAGCCCTAACTATAAGCTTTAAAAAAATCATCAGTTTCCTCTTTAATTTCTTGCATGATGTTTATTTCTTTAATTCATTTTCATAGTTATTCTTGCTGTATTAGAATATTTGACAAGTTAGTACTTTTACCACTTTCACAGCAATCAGGGGATTTTACAACCTTTACTTATGCTTTAAAATCTCCAAGTCATTATTGCAATTATTTTAAACAGTTTCTATTTATTTGAATGCTCTTATTTGTATTGTAATTTCTTTACATTTGCCTTATCTTTCTTCTGGGGTTATTTTCATTCTGGCTAAATGACTTCTTTTTGTATTTCTTTATTGTGAGTTACTTTGATACAAGCAACTATTTCATAGCCAGAAGTAAAAGTCTTAGTCACTGCTCATTTATTGTGAGTTCAATAAATATTTACTGACTATGGTTCTTTCTCCAACTGAGTGGGAGGATGGGGAGATGAGAAAGAACTGCTTATAGCAAAATGTTGAAAGTAGACTTACAAGCAAATAATTATATTAAAAGTTGGAATAAGTATTAAGTAAAGGCACATATATATTTGGGGAGGTATTAGAAGAAGGAAGGAGTAATAATTAAAGCTGATAAAGGAGTGTTGATTGTGGTATCTGGTCCAAAGTCCAAATAATCCATTTATAAACTTGTGACATTACGAGGAAACTAATAAAACTTATCCAAATTTCTGGTCTCCATTCTAAAATAAAGTACATAATAATTGACACTATGGGATGATTATGGGAATTATACAAATAATAATATATTCATTACTTAGCACAATACCTCTTATCTAATAGAAGCTTTGTAAATTAAAGAAATTATTAAAAATTCAAGAAAGACTTCATAGGAATGATATTATTGTAGTTGATGTAAATTTTTTTCTAATTTTTAAATTTTTTTTAGTTGATATAAATTTTCTTTGGAAAGAGATCAGAGGAAATAATACCTGGTGGAGATTCACAAAATACAATGGCCTATGGTAAGAATGATAGTACATTCTTAGGACAGAGCCAAGAGCTAAACTTGCTGATGTTCTGGTGCCCAGCGGTACCCGGGTGGGCACAACCCTGGAGGAAAATGACTGGGAGTTTCTTCACAAAGGGATTGGGTACCACAGAGAGGAAATAATTCTTTTTTAAATCTCTTTGTAAATTTTTATTAAAGAGTTGAGTTTAAAAAAGAGCTATTGTACAACCATAAATGCATATAAAGTAACAATATGATATGCATTTGAAGTTTTTAAGCTAAATTATTCTGGGTTTTTTAGAGAGAATTAATTTTATTTTTTTATCTGTTTTTTGTTTTTCCTCCACTTAGTTGTGTATGTGGTACTGGGGATCGAAAACAGGTGTTTGCACATACCAGCAGTGCTCCACTGTTGATCCACCTCTCCAATCTCAAGTTCAATTATTCTCGACCACATGACAATTGCTTTTCTGTTATGCCTAATTCTTCTCTTTTTCCATCCATTTCCTCTTATCTGTTAAGAAAATCTAAAACTCAGAAAGCCCTCTGAATGGTACCACCTGAGATTCCTCAAGCCCTAGCATAGTTTTTCAAAGTGTGTTGTTCAGGTCCCCTACAGGAAAGTCACTCCAGTAGATTGTTAAAAATGTACTCTACTGCATACCTCACATACTGAAACAGGATTCCTGGAGATCAGCTCAGGGATATATGCATTATAACAACTTTCCTAGGTATCTCCTAAACCCATCTTTTTGAGAACACCGTCCTCTTTCTTCGCCAAATTTTCTGTATTTATTAATTTTATAGAAAGACAATAGTATTTAATTTTCTCATCTTAGAGTGGGAAACTTGATTCAGAGAGATCAAGATACCATGTCTGCATCTACATGTCTATTTTTAGCCTCCTCCCATCCTTTTGTTTAATGGGCAGCTGTGTTCAGATGCAAGGTGCCCAAGATGCTTCACTCAGCACTGTATCATAGTAAGATACTGAAAATGGATGTGAAGAATATCCATTCCTTCTTGGCCTTAGAGAGATCCAAAAGCTGCTACTGCCAAAAATAAGAACGCTTAGCAGCACTGCTACTTGTTAGGTCTATGGTGCTCGATCTTGGATGCAAATAGTTATCATCAGTGTAACTCTGAAGATAAATGCCTAAGCCAGTGCCTATAGAAACATAATTAAATCCACATCTTTAAAATTGAGGCCATATCCTTTCTTTAAAAGGCCAGATTCTAGCAAAATGACATTTGTGCTTCACAGCACTTTGTAATGGAATGCTACTTTCATACTGATCTCTGTCTTTGGCAATCATTTATGTTTGTATCTTCACTCAGTTTCCCCCGAGTAGAGTTTATGACATCATTTCAGGTAGTAGGCAGCCAGGACATATGAATATTTGAAAATAAAGGAAATAGGATAGAAAATATTGAAAATGCACGTTTTAGAATGATATACAGTTGCTCTGCTTCTTATCAAAGTTTACTTTTTACTTCCTGAGGGAAATTTCTGAAGATATTTTTCAAACTTCTTTATCCCTTTGTGAAGCTAAAGAATTGCTCTTTCATACAACTCAAACATTATTTTGATCAAACATTAATAAAACTTTTAAGTCATAAACAAAGATTGATCACTTGTCCTAAGGTTAACACTACCATTACTCTCAATTACTCCTGAACTTTCCCTCATTATTCACAAAGTGTAGCCAGAGAAGGGAAATGTGAAGAGTTTCTGCATTAAAAAAAAAAGAATAAATTATTTCTGAGGTTACATTTTATAGGTAGGTTACATTTTATATCAGGAAATATATCAAAATATCTCCCCACATGGTTACTAATTTCTACAGGAGTCCCTGGAATGTGATTGGCATGCACGGGTAGGCAGCACATTCAAAAGAAATTGGTGTTGGCAAGGCAGCAAAATTGCAAAGCAAGAGTTTTGCTCCATATTGAACTTCTGGTCTTTGGTTGCAGAGAAATGAGAGAAGTAGGGAATAAGAAACAGGGTCTTTTATCACTTAGGTACCAGTTAAGGTTGCCTCATGGAGTAGGATGGAAACCATTCTGGCTCAGAGCAGCAGTCAGCCACCATGGAAATACCAGCACCATACCAGCAGAAGTATTTTGCCCTGTCAAATAGTTGGAGGCCACCTCAATAATATTCTTTCAAGAAGCCATGACTCGGATGCTCATTTTGAAAGATATTATTAGCTTCTATTTGATCACATTCATGTACCAGGTACTATTTTAAGCACTATTCCCTTGGCTCCTATGATCCTCTCTACAATTCTAGGAGGCAGCTATAATTGTCTCAATATTATAGGTGAAGAGACTGAAGCTTAGGAGGGGGGGATTCCTTATAGATTTGACTACCATGTTGCATTACATACATCTTTGCATGAGAATTAGGCAGAATAATTAATTTGTTCAGAAATGCAGAGGAAGGTACCAGGAATACTTTAAAAGAGAAGTCATTGTCAATTCATAAAACAGGGTCTACAGTGGCCAGCTGAAAAAGATTGACCTGTGTAGCAGGCCACAGGTGCAGATTTCTAGCAAGCTAGGAAATTTCAGACCTTCTCACACAACTCACCTCATTAAAAGAGGATTTCATGGTGTCTAGTCGAGACTGAGCTAAAAAGAAAAGCATCTTGGGATCTCATAAAGAGTAGCTGAAAATTCTGCTGATTACTGTCCATGTGGAAGAGAAATTTCTCCTCACTCTCCCCATTCTTCTTTTGATTTTACCATGTATGTTAGTCTGACAGAGCATCCATAGCAAGTTTATTTTGTCACAGTTCTAGAGCCTACACATCTAAATTCACAGAGGTCATTAAGTCCACATTCTCCAGAGGCCTTTCTCTTTGACTGGCACACGGTCATCTTCTCATGCTACTCTCAAGTAGCCTGCTTTCTGTGTGTGCACTCCACTGGTGTTGCTTCCTTTCCCATAGAGACACCAGTTGTATGGGACTAAAGGTCCACCATTATAAGCTCATTCAATCTTAATAATCTCTTTAAAGACCCTTATCCTTGGGGCTAGAGCGATGACTTGGCATTTATGGTGCTTGCCTGGCATGTGCAAGGATGAGAGTTCACACCCCAGCATCATGTACACAATGAAGTGTTGGAGCAATGAAAGCCATGAGAAAAACTAAATAAAGTTGATTCTTTCTCTATCTCTCTCTGTCCCTCTCTCAAAAAAAGCCAAAAACAAAAACAAAAACAAACCCAAAACCCCCTAACTCCCAACATAGTCACATGGCAACATTAAGATACAACAGAAAAATGTGAGGGCACATAATGTAGTCCATAGCACAATGTATTGTTCTATATTTTGAAGTATATATACGTAAATACCCACACATACAATCTTAGTTCATTATCTGATCTTAACCTAATTTCCCATTAATTATTATTATTTTAAGCAGAAAGATGCAACCACAAAGTGTCAAAAATACCAGGTGTGTGATAAGATAAACATGTGGTCTGAAGTGGGTGAGCAAGGCATATTTTACTCCCATGGTGGGTGGGCTTTCAAGGTGGGGAGCAGTTGTGCAGCACGCATGCGCACACACATACACACACACACCAAAAATCTATAGGTATATATCCCCAGTCTGATGTAAACCTGCCCTTCACTTCTATTGGAGGAACTCAGGGTACAATCTACATGGTTGACTATGATTGGATAAGGCTGGGTACAGGAAGTAGGTAGGCAGGGTACAGAAAGTGGGTGGTGCTTACAGATATAAGGAGACACATGTTGGGGAGTTTTAAACATGGCTTCCTCCTAGTCTCATGGTTCCCTGACTTAAGATGGCTTCCTTTTATATGTGAACCTTAGGGCTGCATTCTGAAAATGGACCTTCAGACTTCCTATTTCTCACAAAAGTAATTTGAGGAACTGACAATTTGAGGCACCAATATTTTATAGGAGGATAAATGGAAGGTGGCAATGTGGCAGAATGGTGTCAGGGGGAGGAACAGGGACAGATTGTTGAAGTAGAGTGTTGAGCCTGAATCTTAAGACTACTGCCAGACTTTCACCCTTTTGTTAGCCTTCCATTACTGTTACAAAATGCCTTACATAAACAACTTCTAAAGGGGAGAAGTTTATTTTGGCTGATAGTTCATGAGTGCTTGTTCCTGTTGCCTTGGGCCCATGCCAGGGCACTATGTCATGGTGGGCAGCATAAGAGAGTGAAAGCTGTTCACCTCATGAAGAACAGGAAGCAGAAAGAGAAAGAATATAGGCAGGGTTCCCCTATTCCTTTCAAAGATATACCCTCAACTTCCAGGTTCCATGATTGGGCCCCACCTCTGAGAAGTTCCACTGCCTTCCAAAAGCATCACAGGATGGTAACCATCCTTCAACACATAGGCCTTTGAGGCATGCTTAACAAACCACAACAGTCTTCAAAACAAACAAACATTCATAACTGCAGAGCCTCACAGCTGTTCTGTATCTTACTAGGAGCTTAGTAGAAAGAGGGAACATGGATGAATGGTCCTTCGCTCACAATAGACTGAAAGTTCCTTATGAGCAAAGCTCCTTCCAGCTTGGTGCCTATTGTGTACCTAGACTCTAACACAGTGCCTGACACATTGATGCAGATCATTATTAATAACTGGATGCTCTCTAATGTATTTAGCCTTGAAGATGGGTATATCAGAAATCTATAAACTATAATTATGGTAAAGGCCTTTCTCTATCCTTAAAACCAAATGGCTCTTAGAAGTTGTTCGAAGTTGCTTTAGTTTACTTCACAAATTATAACCCAAAGGCTTACAATAAAGAATGACCAAGAACCCCAGACGAAGAAACATTAATGCTTCATCTTTTCATATCCCATGACGAATGGAGTAGCAGAGATATTTCTTAAAATCATCTTAAAAGCCCTATAGCAGGGTTGGAGAAAAATTATGTTAGAAAATAATTTATGATGGAAGAGTTACCAATTTTCTAGCAATCAGAAATGAGGTACAGAATTGCTTCCATAATATCTGCTATTAAACTATTTCAGCCTAATATTCCTAACAGAAGGGATGTATCAGGCACAAGAGATGATTTATATTATGAAGACATTGACCTCAGTGACTTTTCTTACATGTGATATAGGAGAACAGATTGCAGTTTGCAGGGATGGTTGCCTAGAGCTCACAATAGAGTGAATGTGCAGCTGAAAAGCACATGTAGCATTCTCAGGGGAAAAACACCATTGTTAATTGCAACTTTTCCCATAATTTACATGACCTAAAACCTGCTTATAATGAGACAGCCAGCATTTTCATGCCTTTTATTTTAGGTAATTATTTTTATAGCTGAAATACTTTCACTTTCTTTCATGTTACTTCTGGCCATAAACACAAGGGTTTTTGATTTTTAGCTACCTCTCTGCTTATGAAAAAGTAAGTGTTCTACCTAAAATAGTTTTCATGGGGAAAATTATTGCCCTAAGCTACTCAGAAGAGGGGGTGCTTAATTAACTCAGCTTGGAGCAGTAATGCCACGTCTGATGTAATTGTGAGGTCAGTGTCACTTAGACCTGTAAAGTGGAATACCCACAATTATGCCCCAGTCGTTGGCTAGGTGTTCACTGAGGCCTCTGCTACACTGCCTGTCTCATCTACTGTCCTGCACTCATGCTCACTAAATTCAGCCTCTACACAGCAGCATGAGTGCTCTCTAAAAGATAAATCCAGTCTTCCCTTTAAATTTATAATACAAGAAAACTTTCATATCATGTTTTACTTTGTTCCTGTGATATAGCTATGGAACTTTTGAGAGGGAAAGTGTGTGAGCCTCCCTGATCTGGGTCTATGACCATTGTTTGACCTTAAAATGTGACAAGGAGGATTTACAGCATCAACTCTCCCAACTTTTATTTCTGCCCATTAAAAAAACAAACAAACAAACAAAAAACTTTGGTCTTCTGTATCTAGACTATGCAGTAGTACAAAGCTCTGAAAAACCTTATTTTCTTTTTCACTTGAGCTAGAATTTCTCCAAAGTGATGGCATCAGGAATGGACTTTTGTCCTGAAGCCTATATTCAGATCTGGGAAATCTGAAGGAAGTATAAATTTACTCAGATTATTTTCCCAATAGGTTATTTATTTATTTGCATTTATAACTAAATATTTAAGATTGGTTGTACAGGCCAACATTTTAAAATTGGTCCCGCTATCAATGGACAGCAACAGACAGCAATTGGTGGATGCAAGCAGTCAACTTGGTGTGGAAGAAAAATTCCAGAAATGGACTCCATGGAGGTTATCCTAATCTAACTGCCCACTACCTGGTTTGTTGGGGGCCCCTCTCATAACCTCTCTCTCTTTCTGCTTGTCAGTCTCTCCCTACATGAGTTCAGCATTTAGATTCCTCATTTAAGTAACATAATGTAGTAATTGTCTTGCTGGTTTCACTTTACATAATCCTTAAATGAATAACTTCCCAGGCTTACTTTATAATGCATATGTGTAAGAATTAAAATTCCTCTATTCCCAGCTTTCAAAAATCTGAATTCTACAATTACTGAATGCTGCAATTTTGGTGCAATGATAATGTTGTCATTCAACTAAAAGTAACCTCTAATTGTGATATCTACTTTGACCTGTGAATTATTTAGGCATATATTCCTGAATTTACAAGCTTTTGGCAATTTTGTTATTCCTTTCTAACTAAATTTCAAAACATTCAGAGAACGTACCCTTTAGTATTTCAGTTATGTGAAATTTATAAAGACTTGGGTAATGGCAATCTTTCTAAATGTGCCTATTGACTATATCTCTCAGGTCTTTTAAGTCAGGTGTTGTCACCAGTGAAATATAAATAGGAATCTTTGTGCAACTTCCAGAAAAGTGTTGAGCCAGGACCTTACATGCTATCTACAAAACAGGCATGATTTTGACCATTCCAGGGACCATCTTAAATCACAAGGTGACATTTGAAATGAAAGATGGTGATAAAAATGACAGAAAGGAATAACATAAAAGGATTGAATTTCCCATGAACATGAGTAGTCTGTGCTCTTGCCTCTTCACTTCCATATTCTTAAAGCTACTGATGTTTCCAGACTTTTAATGATTAGCTAAGTAAAACTTACACACAGCTACAGTTTCACAGAACTATTAACACTGAACAAATATGTGAATCTTATTCTGGATAAACAGAGTTTTGTACATGAACCAAGCAACTGAACACCCACTGAAAATACTGAAACTCAGGCCATATCTTCCCACCAAAATATTCATCCAAGTATAAGTGAACTTCTAGAACTCAACATATTATTTGTTTGGAGTAATGCTTATATAAAATCAGGTTTATTATTATTACTATGTTCAGCTAGTGTATTACATAGTATTTCTTCCACTAATGCTCCTATCCATGCCTTGCCGTCTTCTCTTTTTATGTCATATTAGGTTCACTGAGGGCTCTATAAATATTCCTTCCACTAATGATATGAGTTGTGTGACAGCTAACAGCTCATATTATTTACAGTCTCTGCTCTTTAGACTAAAACAGGAAACCATCAAGTGTAGTGATTTACTTGGCTGCAGTACACAAAGTACTCTAGGCCTATTAAGGAAGAATAACTGTTATGATTATTTAATGATATATACAATGCTTGTTATTAGCTATTTATTGATATATGAGTACTTGAAATCTGCTGCTTCTAGTGCCAGTGAAAACAACTCATTTTTCAATCAAACTTAATTTCCAATGCTAGTATACCGAGAAAAAAAAATTAACTCTTTTCATCAGATTTATTGGATGGCACCATTTTTGCCAGATCTCATCTTGATGTATGATCTATATTAATGTCAAGGTTTTATATTTATAGCTGTAA
Source organism: Aplodontia rufa (assembly GCA_004027875.1). NCBI lineage: Eukaryota > Metazoa > Chordata > Mammalia > Rodentia > Aplodontiidae > Aplodontia > Aplodontia rufa. The sequence continues at coordinate 55,362 of PVKS010003537.1, forward strand.
TATAAACCTTTTCCTCTAACATACAATCTTCAAGAACAAGAGAAGAGCAGGAAAAGAAATTAGTTGAAAGTAGTGATTTACTTGTTATTTTGGAATCATAGTTTAGGGGGCTCAGTACCCTGAGGAAAGCTACTTCTTGATAATCTGTCTCCTGTGCTCTCAGAGGAGCAAAGAACAGATGTCAGCTATAAGATGTATAACTTCTTTGCATGCCTGTGCTTTGATTTGAATAGGACTTGTTCCCATGAAAAATCATGTTGAGATTTGCTCCCCAGTGTAACAATGCTGAGAAGTGCTGAGATTATTAAGAGGGATCAGTGTTCTTCTTATGGAAGCTCTTGTAGGACTGAGCTAATTATTGCAAGATTTGGTTGCTGTAAAGCAGGCCTGGGCCCTCTCCTTGACTTTTCTCGCACACATGCTTGACTACATGCACTACTGGTTACCCTGGCATGCAAGGCAATGTTATGACATCTTCCATGTGCGACACAGCAAGAAACTCTTACCAGATGTGGCAACCTGATCTGGACATTTCAGCCTCCCAAAGAGACAAAATAAACCCCCTTTTTCATACAATACCAAATCTCATATATCTTGTCATAACAACATAGAACATACCATGACAGCATGTGTACATTCTTTATTCCAGGACCTTCAGATGAATGAGGGGAAAAAATGGGATGAGGTTGTACATGAGTGTCTACACCATCCATCCATGATCACTGGGATTTCAGTAGCAGCCATAAAGAATGTAACCAACCAACCCCACATACTGTTAATTTTAGAATTAGAATTATATTCTATGTTGAATGGTAAACAACAACAAGAAACACTCAGAAGTAGTCACATTCTGGCCTGGAAACCACAGGTACTATGATTCCTAGGAACTCCACTTTCCTTGAAATACTCCATTTTCTAGAAAAGATTCACTGGGAAAAATCTATACATTTGGGGGGGGGACCACAGAAATTAACAAGGCTATTTCCCTGGAGTTTCAGCCAATGCAAATATAGAACTTTTTTAAATTGTTTTAGAGTTTTTGTTGTTGTTGTTTTCTTTGGTTTAGGTGAGGCAGTAAGACTAAACTGTGTGAAAACAATCAGGATTCTAAGTGTGTTATAATGGGTTAAAGCCCTCAGAAAATACTGCCGATATCAGCAGCATATCCTTTTATGTGGAATGTAAGAATGTGAAACCAGAGTGGATTCAGATACAAAGAACATATAACTGAAAAACAGTTGCAGTGGAGTCAATTCCAATCTCTAACCAGCAATGCACTGAGGTCCATGTCAAGAGGGTTCTCCAGAAAGAAGGATGCGTGTGTTCATTGCTACAGGGTTATGATGACCTTGTACTGTATGTGCATTGCGGTGTTAAATGGGCTGAGTCGGAGTTCTTTACAGCCATCAGCTGATTAACAGGAGAGGTTCTTGCTCAGGCTTACCTCCAGCCTTTACCACCCCTAGTCACCTCACCTGGAATGTCCTCATTTTTTTTTTTATTCAGGGAGTATAATTTATTCATACTTGATGTCATATATTTTTAATTTTATTGAGTAGTGTTGTACAATAATAAATGTACATGTAGTAACAATATGATATGCCTCCGATCCTAATCCAGAATCACCCCATCAACCATATCCCAGTCTCTTGACTCTTCTGTATTTCCCCCCATAACAGATATATAAGACTGTGCATTTTTCAAAATTAAATGATTGCATAAGCATTATTTGGCTTCTCAGGTGAATAAAGAGTAAGATATATTGCTGATTCTTTTCTCACTCTTTTTTTAAATTCATTGTCAGTGGAGTTGCTCAGCAATAGCAATCTCCAATTTTCATTTGTTTTATTTTAATTTTATCTCTCTCAGATAGATTTTTGATTTCCTATTACCAGTTGATTTGATTCTATTCATGATCACCAAGGAAGACTTTTAATTTTTTTTCCCATATGGCACAATCATGTCAGCTTCTTGCCAGTAGAACAGGTATGGGGGTAATAAACACATTTCACAAAAATAAATAAATAAATAAATTTCACATTTCTAGCTTTGGTCCTAATTTAAAAATAAAATAAAATTCCTTTTAATCTTATTTTTTCTCATTCTTTGAGTGTCTCTGCAGAAGGTTTCTCTAAGCATTTGCAATACCTAGACCAAAGTCTAGAGCCCTGCATTAGTCATTTCAGAAGTTCTACCCCAAAGACCTATCCAACCAGCAATACCAAAGTTAAATTTTGTGCCAGTAAGAAATAAATGTTAATTTTATGTTATTAAGATTGCGTAGTATTTTAAAAATAGTAACAAGTATTAATTATCCTGAGTGACACAGTATTTCTTACATTTCATTATATTGTTAATATATACAAATCAATCATGACCATGCTTGGCACATAGTAGATATTTAATAATGCTTGTTAATTATATAAATAATTATATAATAATCATAATTGTATCTACTATCACTATTATTACTAGTGTAACCTATCATCTAAAACTTAATGAGTGTTTACTATGTATTAAGTGTGCTCCAGAAGAAAAACTCAATGAGTAATCATTAACTTTGTTCTTAAGGAGTTCAAAGTATGATAAAATAAATTAAAAATAGCAATACAAACTCTAACACTTATTGACACTTGCCTGATGTCTATTACTGTTCTATAACTTTTGATTTATGAATTCCTTTTTTTCCCTTAAAGTAAATTTATAATCTATGCCATTTTTTTGTTGGGGAAACTGAGGAACGAAGAGATGATACAAAATGCACATTCTTAGAATTCAGACTCAGGGATTATAGCTTCATCATCAATGCTTCTATCCTAAACAACACTGCACTGGAGAGTTATGTGAATGGATGGAGCTGTGAGCAGGGTGTGATGAAGACACCTCATAGAGTAGTGACACTGGAACAATACTTGACAGATGAGTAGAAGTTAACCAGGGATAGTGTAATGTCAAGGATGTGATAAATAAATTCTCTCCAATGAATTCTTTGGTAGACTGAATGACTGATGGATGGAATTAGGAAGTCTTGGGCCAGGTAGTCTAAAAACATCAAACTACCAATGCCTATTGGTTATAAGAAGAAGAATTGCAGTTCAAACTGTACTTAGGGAAAAGGAGAGGAGCACATTTGAAGTCATATGCTAATTTCATCCTAATATTTCAGTGACATGTTTCGGTCATTGCCTTTCTCTGTCTGCTTTTAGTCTGATGAGTTTTTTCATGTTGGGTATAAAAAGTGAACATCAGTTACTTAAGAATCATATTTTATGGACTATTAACCTCTATAGAAAGAGGATTAAAAGATGTTTTCACTATCCTGCCTCAGAGCACATGGGGATAATTGTTGCCCTAGCCTTATTTCCATGTTGTGGAGCCGTATAACTAAGTTCTAGTAAATGGGTTATGGGCAAAAATGTTCTAAGTCACAAGCATGCCTCACTTTAACGAAATTTTTTTTCTGTGTCTTTCAAGTCTTTCACCCCTGGCAGTCGTGATCTTGAAAGCCATGCATCCTACATGATGAAGTTACAAGCAAGAAAATTCTGACTAAACCCAAGATGGATTTTCTTTGATCTATTACATATCTGTATTTTGCTAAGGTATTGAGATGCAGGATTTATTTGCTCTGTAAGATATCCCAGCTTATCCTGAGAAACTCAACTACCTGGTTAGTAATGTTCCAGAGATAGCTCTCAGAGGACTGACTGAACATACATATAAATTCTCCGAGTTTAAGTATTATAGCCAATAATTTGGAATGGTCTGATTGAATAGGCCGAAATTGGAAATCATCCAAAAATACGAAATAGCATCCTTAGGGCTAGAGTGGTAGCTTAGCAGTTAGAGTGTTTGTCTGGCATGTGCAAGAACCCAGGTTCGAACCTCAACACCACACAGTCAACTGGGTGTCAGAAAAACCAGAACCAGATGAACAATAAATAAAAATTGATTTTATCTTTCTTTCTTTCCTTTCCCACGCTGTCCTTCTCTCTCTTTCAAAAAACACATTAAAAACAGCATTCTGGATGATTCAAAATGCAACAAACAATAATGGGAAAAATTAGGCCTACTGTACATCCCATAGTCTTTATTTTTTAGTATGAAACTCATATTAAACAAAGCTCCTCATTTCATAGAACACTGGAAATCTACATCTGTGTTCCACACTCTTTCTGATAATAAGTTTGTGGTCTATTCTCATAACATACCTCCATTCAATATTTTAGGTCAAACATTTTATTCTGCCTGGAATTTTTCTTTTCACCCACATATTTCATGTCTAGAAGTTAATGCTGCTCAATTCAGTCATCTTATTCAAATATAAAAGTCTTTATGTGCATTTCTTATTTTTTTTACTAACACTGTCATTGGACTTTGTTTTTATTAAATATTAATACATTTGTCTTCAGGAAAATTATTTTTTCCTTGCAAATCTCATGGAAAAAGAAAATTAAATTGAAGGGATTATGATCAGTATTGTGTTTGAAGGAATCTCATCCACATTAATCCTATTCTAGGGCTGATTTTTATTACAAAAATAATTCTGCATTTAGGAAGTAGGCAGGGAATGTCAAAATTAAAGTGCAGTTATAAAATCAGTTCTTCTCGGTACTATAGGTTGTATTGTATAATTAAAGACATCTTTAAAGGCATATAAAATTTCTGACTTTAAATTTCACACTTTAGAAAAACTCTAATGACTAGGTACAATTTGCCATACTATAGAATATTTCTCTTTCTTAGGCTGCTGTTTTCTTCATTCTCTAAATCTGTATTTCACCTCATACTACAAATGACCATTGTGCTGAATGCTATAAAATATTATAGAATAGTAAGAGACAGGGGCAACAAGAGTTTCACACCAAAAGGCCCAACACAGTAATCTAAGCAACAAATTAACTTGCAGCAATTCAGAAGAAAAAAGGTAATTTCAACTGGAATAAGAATGCATGGTGGTACCTGGAATTCAAGAGGCTCAGGCAGGAGAATTGCTAGTTCAAGACCAGCCTCAGCAATTTAGTGAGACCTTCTCTTAAAATTTAGTAAACAAGAACAACATGACAACTGGGCATGTAATTTGTGGGAAAGTGTCCTAGGGTTTAATCCCCAGTATGGAAAACATAAATGATCCAGAGAAACTACACTAAAGAGAATAGACTAAAGGAACTTAAAATGACATGAAATAGGTTGTCCAAAGATTACAGAATTAAAAGATAACAGATTACTCTTTGAGATATTCAAGCATAATCTGGAGGATTAGATGGCAGGATTGATTCAGAACGATACAGGCAGTACTTGGAGGCCTGAGTTTTATTAGTAGTAGTAGTAATTATTGAATCTCTGGAAAATTTACTCTTACTATTTTCATCTAACACTCTGTGTATTAAATAGGAATAATTTATCAAGCCCAGTACTAAGCGTGTTGCATGGGTCAGAATATTCGCTGTCAAGTCTATGAGGTAAAAAGTATTATTATTATTTTATATGAACATTTGCATGCATATAATGTATTCAGAAGCTTTCAAACCAAAAGAAACAGAAAATGATTTTTAAAAACACTCAAATAGTTGCTAACCATTCTGTTTCTTTCCACCACACCAACATTTTCTATTCACTGAACTACTGTACATTAGAGTGTAACTACATTGTATATCTTAAGAGACAGAATCTTGGAGAATCCATCACTCAGTATCAAAGATATTCCTCAAACAAACCACCATACTGCAAACATACATGTAAAGATAAATATTAAACACTATCTTAAAACATTCTGTTCATTTTCATCTACAATGACCTAAAATGTATATTTATGGTTTGCAATGAAATGCTGGTCCAGTAAAAATTCATACATATTCTTTGACAACATGTCTCATCAGTCTTCCCAGTCTAGATTTGATCATCCACCATCCAACTTTCTCATGATACTGGATCCTTTGATGACTCTAGGTCAGTTGGCCTATAAAATACTCCTTATTCATCCTTTTCTGCCAATTTCATAACAACAGTTAAGTCTTATATGATGTGTGTTTAAGCAATATCCTAGACATTGAACAAAAGCAATTCAAATCTTAAACATCATTTTTGCATATAAGTTTCCTATGAGTCCCCATTAGCTTAACTATTGCTTTCTTTTCCTTTCCCTTCCTCTTCTTGGATACTCTACAACATGCAGTTATTCCTCAGCCCACACTGTGGAAAGTTGTCACTTTTTACATGTATTATATTATGGAATTATGCATAATTACTACCTGGAGTCCACTGTTAAAGAACTGAAAATGTGTATCTATCCAGATATGTAGAAGGATAAGAACAGGGACCACCATATACAAAAAACACAAACAATAATTTTGGAGCAATGAAAGGAAGAACACAAGAAATTCAACAAATTATTTACCTATTAAGTTTTGCAAGATCTCCTTCTCTTGAGAAAGGAAGCAGAGACGAAAAGCTAAATCTCTTCATGCTAAACCTTAAGGCAAAAAAAAAAAAATTAAGTCAAGATGGATTACACTTTAGACATAAAAATCTACAAAAAATTCATTGACATAAGATGAATAGTTTTCATAAATAAAAACAGGGATTTCTAAAAATACATATAATTAGTTAACTAACCAGAAAGCAATTGAAAACATTAAATGCATGAAACAAAATCCTTTACATATCAAAATGCATAGCAAAATTAAAAGCAACTAAGCCAAGACAAATATTATAGGCAAAAAATAATACTATTATCTAAGAAGTTTTTATTTCAACAGGATTATATTAAAACTATAAGAAGTAAGTAAAAAAAAATATGATGTATAGAAAAATGACAATAATATATTTTTAAATATTTAATTTTTAAGCATTTAAGTAAAATAAAATTAATAAAACAAAAATACTTCATCTAGAAAATATTTAAAGATTTTTAAAAGAATTAGTTGTCTTGGTATGAATTTAAATTTTTTAATTATTTCATAAAAAATTTATCACTGTGTTTACAAAGCCTTAAACAAATTTATACTACTTGAATCAATATTTTGATTCAGAGGAATCTATCCAAAGACTGAGAAAAGCTACCAGATAATTACGTAAAAGAATTTCATGCAAATTGAAATTAAAGCAAATCCAAGCCATAATTAAATAAATTCTAGTGTAGCTAAGGTAGCATCATATTTTACTATCTAGAAATTTTTAAAATTAATTTAATTGGAAAATATTCATAACAAATGAATATATAGTATAAATGTCATATGACATTATGAATTATAAACACATACTTTCATTAAGTAAATATTCCAGCTCTAACTTTAAAAGTAGGTTTCTGAAGGTTCATGTAGCTTTACTTTTCCTTTTGTACATCTTCCTATTTATTTATTTATTTTTTAATTTTTGGTACCAGGGATTGAACCCAGGGGTGCTCAATCACTGAGTCACATCCCTAGCTCATTTTCTTTTTTTAATTTTTTTTTTTCATTTGAGACAAGGGCTTGATAATTTGCTTAGGTCCTTGCTAAGTTGCTATGGCTGGCTTTGAAACTATGATCCTCCTACCTCAGCCCCCTAAGCTGTTGAGATTAGAGGTGTACAGCACCATGCCAGATTTTCATAATTATTTTCAATAAACACACTAGAATTACATTTAATTTTTTCCAATAAAGTGTAAATATATTTAAAAATATCTAGGTGCCTGTGTCAAATGATTTCAGAAGTTAGTAAGATTATGTTAAAGGATGTGAACAGACACAAGGGATGCCGGACCTTGTGGTGAAGACACTCGTTATTGGCCCAGGACTCCTTTGGAACTGACTCACCCAGCGGATGTACACAGATCCAGGCCTCAGCTTCAAGGCCTGCAGACATATACAAGTCACCTGTACCTAGGATTCTCCCAACCCAGTCCTGATCTGCCCAGCTGCCATGAGGGTACCCACCCAACTACAGCCCATAACAGTCATCTCAAGATAGATAGGACCCATATCCACTGCCAAGGATCCCAGGTTCCATCATGGTGCACAGGATGACAGGCCCAGCTGAACACAAGAATCCAGGACTCAGCAATGCACATTTGATGCTGTGCTTCTACAATCCAGTAGGCTGCCCCACACCCCAACAGATTCCAGTTCAACATCCTGGAGCCCAGATCCAAAAGAGAAACTCCAGTAGAGAGATCCAGAAGAATATTATAAACAATGAACAATCAAAATAGAAAAGATTCACATCAAGTCCACAACTCCTCAAACAAGGAACACACAGACAGGGAGCAGGATGAAAACCTAGAAAAAATTATCAACAACCTGATTACTAAAAGGAATGATGAAGTAAGAGAAAATTTAATGAAGAGACGAAGTGAGAAAACTCGAGATGGAAAACTCTATTATCAATGAAATAAGCATAGTGAAAAAGAAAGTAATGGATATAAAATCTTCAGTCAATCACATCAGAATAATGATGGAAGAATTTAATAATAAAATAACCTATATAGAAAACGGAACCTCAGCTCTGGAAGAAAGAATTTCCAACAATGAAGGAAGGCTGAGGAAATTTGAGCATATGGATGACAAAAAAAGAAAAAAAAATCACAGAACATGAACAGAATTTTAAAAATGTCTGTGATGAAATGAGAAGAAGCAATCTAAGAGTAATTGGAATACAAGAAAAAAATTAACAAAAAAATATATAAAAAATTTTTAATGAAATGGTTAAAGAAAAAATTTCCCATATCTGAACAGTCAGAAATGCTCACACAGGAAACATACAGGACACCTGATGGGTGTTATCATATTCAAAATGTATAACAGGGAAATCAAAAAAGGAAAATTGGAAATTGCAAGAGAGAAATGCCAAATCACATTCTGAGGCAAAACAATAAGGTTCAAATCTGACTTTTCAGCTCAGACTTTGGAAGCAAGAAGATCCTGGAAGGAGATCTTTCAGGGTCTGAATGACCATGACCTGCAGCCAAGAACACTATACCCAGCAAAACTCAGCTTCAAATTCAATGGGAAAATAAGAACATTTCATGATAAGATCAAAGTTGCAGCAGTCATGAACAGAAAACAAGCATTCCAAAGAATTCTCAAATATAAACTCTAAATAGAAGAACAACCAAACAGTCCTCAAAAGCAAAAAATAGAGGAAATTCAATAAAGGTCCACACTATTTAATGACAACCAAGAATGCACGGAACTCATTAATAAAAAACGATGACTATGAACCACAACCACATAACTATTCAAACAAAGAATGTGAATGGTCTCAATATACCAATCAAAAGAACATATTAGTAGATTGGACCAAAAACCAAAATCCAACCATATGCTGCTTATAGAAGACCCACCTTAGAGCCAATGACACTCACAGATTGAGGGTGAAAGGATGCAAAAAAATCTACCAGGCATACAGCCCACAAAAGCAAGCTGGAGCTGCAATACTTATATCAGACAAAGCAGACTTCAAATATATATTAATCAGAGGAGATAAAGAAGACCACTACATTGTTTTAAAGGGAACAATACAACAAGAAGATATAATCTAGTAAATACATACTCTCAAAACCTGAATACTCCCAATATGTGGAAAAATTATTCCATGAGAGAAAACCACTAATGGATCTCAACTAGAAAACACTGGAAGACTTCAATATACCTCTATCACCAATATACATATTGTCAAAGCAAAAGACAAAAACAAAAAACAATAAAGAGATCTCCAATCTAAATAACTCTATAAACCAATGGATAGAAATTTATAGAATATTCCAAGCAACTTAGCTTATTATACTGTCTTCCCAGCAGTGCATGAATACTTCTCCAAAATAGATCATATTCCAGTTCACAAAGAAAATCTCACCAAATATATAATGTAGATATTATTCCATGTATCCTATCAGACCATTATGCCATGACCCTAGTAATTAATAGCAAAAATCATAACAGAAAATACATCTATACATGGAGATTGAATAATATCCTATTAAATGAAGAATCCAAGAAAATATGAGAGCAGAAATCAAGGAATTCTTGAAAGAGAATGAGAATAAAGACACAATACACCAAAAAATATGGGACAGCATCAAAATATTTTTAAGGGGAAAATTCATAGCACTGAGTGCCTACATTAAAAACCAGGAGCAATCTTGAATAAATAAGCTTATCTTCCACCTCAAATCCCTACAAAAGGAAGAACCTAAGCCTAAAGCCAACAAAATTCTGGAAATAATCAAGATGAGTCAGAGCTGAAATCAATGAAATTGAGAACAAAAAATATGTATATAAGGAATCAGCAAAACAAAGATCTGATGCTTCAAAAAATAAATAAAATTGACAGACCCCTAGATAATCTCAGTAAAAGAATGAGAGAACTGACAGATCAACAAAATCACCAACAAAAAGGGAGCGATCACCACTGACCACATGGAAATCAAACTCATTATCAGAACATATTTTGAAAAACAATTCTCCTCTACATTAGATAATATGGAAGACATAGACAAATTTCTAAATACATACAACATTTCCAAACTGATGCAGGCCAATATTGAAAGCCTAAACAGCCCAATAATAGGCTCTGAAATCCATGCAGCAATTAAAAGCCTTCCAAGGAAGAAAAGCCCAGAACCTGATGGATTTCCCACTGAGTTTTACTGCACCTGTGAGGAGGAGTTAACACCTCTCCTTATTAAGCTATTCCAAGAAATTTAAAAGGAGGGAACTCTCCCAAACACTTTTATAAAGCAACTATAACTTATGAGGATACCAAAACCCAACAAAGACACATCAAAAAATGAAAACTACAGACCAATATCCCTGACGAACATTAATGCAAAAAATTCTTAATAAATAAGATCCTATCAAGCCATATTCAAAAACACACCAAGAAGGTAATTCACCATGATCAAGTTGACTTCATTCCAGGTATGCAAGGGTAGTTCAACATATGCAAATCAATAAATGTGATTGATCACTTAAACAGAATTAAAGACAAAACCATGTGATCATTTCAACTGATGCAGAAAAGGCCTTAAATAAAATTCAGCACCCATTTATGCTCAAAACTATAGAGAAAATAGAGATTAAAGGAATATATCCTAATTATGTAAAGGCCATATATGCCAAACCCTCAGCTAGTATAATACTAAATGGAGAAAAGCTGAAACCATTTCCACTAAACTGGGGAATAAGACAAGGCTGCCCAGTTTCACCACTTTCATTCAATATAGTTTTAGAAACCCTAGCTGGAACACTCAGGCAGAGAAGGAAATCAAAGGAATAAGAATAGGAAGAGAGGAAGTCAAACTATCTCTTTTCACTATGACAGGATTCTATATCTGAAAGAATCAAAAAACTCCATCAGAAAAATGCTTTAGCTCCTAAACTGATTTAGCAAAGTAGTCAGCTACAAACCATAAACCAATAGCTTTGCTGTAAGCAAACAATAATAGGGCCAAAGAAGAAATCAGGAAATTGGTCCTATTCACAATATCCTAAAAAAAGCAGAATATTTGGGAGTTAAAAAGAATAAAATACTTCGGTAGTTAAAGATCTCTACAATGAAAATTATCGAACATTGAAGACAGAAATTGGAGAAGACCTGAGAAGATGGAAATATGTTCCTTGTTCTTGGATAGGCAGAATTAATATAACTAAAATGGACATTTTGCCAAAAGTGCTGTACAGATTCAATGCAATCCCCATTGTGATGCCAATGTCCTTCTTTACAGATATAGAAAAAGCAAATGTCAAATTCATTTGGAACAAGAAACCCAGAATACCCAAAACATGCCTAAGCAAGAAAGACGAAACAGATGATTTTGCTGTACCAGATCTAAAATTATACTACAGATCTGTAGTAACAAAACAGCATGGTACTGGTATCAAAGTAGGCATGAAGGTCAGTGTAATAGAATAGAAGACTCTTTAAACATCTGATATGTGACAAAGGTGGTCAAAATGTAATATGGAGAATGATAGCCTATTGAACAAATGATACTGGACAAATTGTACAGCAACTTGCACAAAGCCAAAATTAGATCTTTATCTCTCTCACCTTGCACAAAACATCAAATCAAAATAAATCAAGGAAGTAGAAATTAAACCAGCTATCATACAACTGCTACAAGATAAATTAGGAACAACACTCCAGAATATGGGATTAGGCTATGACTTCCTCAACAAGACGCCTGAAGTGAAAGAATTAAAGTCAAGATTTAATGAGTGAGATGCCATTAAGTTAAAAAGCTTTTGCTCAGCCAAAGAATTGATCAAAACTGTCAACAGGAAATCCACAGAATGGGGGGAAATCATGCCTGTGATTCCTACAATAGGGGACTAATATCTAAAATTTGCAAAGAACTAAAAAATATGGATATCAAAACCAAAAATATTCTAATAAATAAATTAGCCACAGAGCTAATCAGAAGTTTCTCAACAGAAGAAATTGAGCAAGTCAATGAATACATGAGAAAAATGTTCTAAATCACTAGTAAGCAGAGAAATGCAAATCCAAACTGCATTAAGAGCTCACTTCACTCCAGTCAGGCTGGCAAATATGAAGAATTTAAACAGTAACAAATGTTGGAGGGGTTGTGGTGAGATAGGAACACTAGTATACTGTTGGAACTGCAGATTGGTACAGCCACTCTGGAAAGCAATGTGGAGCATCCTCAAAAAAATTAGGAATGGATCCACTATATGAACCAGCTATCCCTCTTCTGATTATTTTCCCAGAGGAGTTAAAATCAGCACAATTACAGTGGCATAGCAAAATCTATGTTCATAGCAGCTCAATTTATAAGAGCTAAATTATGGAATCAACCCAGATGCTCCTCACTGGATGAATGGATCCAAAAGCTCTGACACATATATGTATATTGCGCGCACACACACACACACACACACACACACACACACACACACACAATGAGTTCTACTCAGCTATTAGAAAGAATAATATAGCAGGCTTTGAATGTAAACAGATGGCAATGGAAGAAATTACACTGAGCAGTTAGCCAAACCCAGAAAGTGAAGGTTCTAATATTTTCCCTCATTTGGAGGCTAGAGCTAAACTCAGGCTTGGTGGAATAGCAGTCAAACTATTATATTGGATCCACCAAGGGAGTAGCAACACATAATCTTGGGGAACCATAGACATGTGGAGGTGGAGGTGGGACGGGAGAAGTGGAGGGGGATGGGAGAGGGAGGGAAGATAGGGAAGGATCTAAGGAAACAACTGACAATATAACATACTCTACCCACCCTCCAAGAAGTCAAATACTTATGCAGTCATTTAATTCAGGAAAATTCACAATTATATATATATATATATATATATATATATATATATATATATACACACACAAAAAGATATATGGATATTTTTTATCTAATATAGGGGTGTAATATGGAATAATAAAGATATTGGGGTGTGGGCAATGTGGGGGTAACTATGGTCAAATACACATCATATTGTTACTTTATATGCATTTATGATTAAACAACAACTCAATTTCTTAATAATAATTCAAAAGGGGCTGGAGTGGTGGCTCAGGGGTTTCGGCACTTGCCTGGCAAGCGCGATGACCCAGGTTTAAACCTGAGCACCACGTACACAACTAAGTGTTGGAGCAACAAAGGCCATGTGAAAAACTAAAGTTGTTTCTCTCTTTCTCTGTCTCTCTCACTGTCCCTCTCTCTTTAAAAATAATAATAATAATAATTCAAAAGACAGTCATTTATTGAGAGAAGAACATGTGCACCAGGTTTCTCTTGCTGTCTAACCAGCTGACACTGACTGATCCCTACCATACTCAGGTGGTATGGGAGCTATGCTCCCTTCTGCACTGTTGGGGTGTATCTGTCAGCCTTAACTGAAGCCTCAGCAGCTTCTGGACTGTGCGGCTCTTGACATACACATCAAGTCACTGCAAAGGAGGCAACCCAGCAGAGAGGGATTATCTGTAGGATCCCTGGGAGTTTTACACTGCAGGTATTTTCTCTCCCCTTGGGGAATTTGGCATTACCTGTGTTCTCTCTATCTGGTCTAACAAACTCTCTCTAGATAAACACATCTAAACATTATCTTATTAGAAAAAATGGCTGAGTTTTTCTTATCTTTAATTTGAGCTATATTTTGTTAGCTATTAAGTTTTGGGAAGCTCAATTATACTCTTTAAGTCTTTGTTTCTAAACAGATACACAAGATTCACACTCCAAAAAAGCTTAATACTTACTAAAAAATCTGAGTTTACATTCAGAAAACTTTCCAGAATAAACAACATGAAGCACAGATGGCTTCAGTGGAATTTTGTATCAAACATTTAAATAGATACTGCCACTCTTCATAAACTATTTCAAAAAGTAGGAGGAGAAAACATTTGTAACTCATCTTATGAGGTCAGAATAATCAAATAATTCTAATATTAAATTCAGACAAGAGCATTACAAGAAAAAAATTATAAATCAATACTCTTCATGAATATACATGCAGAATCCTGATCAAAACTGTAGCACATCAAAAGAACATTAGGTAAAAATGTGGAAAGAACAAGCAAAGTTTATCCTGGAAATTCAAGATTGCATTTATATTTGTAATTAAGTAAATAATGTTTACTGCATTTCAGAATAAAAACTGTATAAAAATATAATCAGCTTAGTAATGTGGGAAAGGCTTTTGACAATGTCAACAAATTTCATTTTTTAAAAAAGTTATCTATAGACTAAGAATGCAAATAATCTTTCTCAATCTTATAAAGCAGACATACGAACTTTCTACAAGCAATATTTAATGTTAAAATATTGCATGATTTTGCCTATGACTGGCCATACAACAAAGATGTATAATTTCATCACATCTTTTCCCCACCAAGAAAGGATCAACCCACAGCAGAATGAATACATTTAAAACATAGAGATGGGAAAGAATCCTAATAGCAATGAATTTTTCCTGATAACATTATGTGCATGAAAACCCTTAGGTTCATGCATGAAATACTACAACTTCACAAGTGAATGCAGAAAAGTCAGAGGAAATAATGTCATTAATCAATTTTAATCAATCTCTATAATTTAAGAATTAAGATATTAAATCAAAATTCATGACCTATCATTCTTTAGAAAACAAAAACTACTTAGGGCTAATTATGATAAAAGATATGCAGGAGTTATACATCATGAAAAAAGAGAAAACTCTGCTGAAAGAAAGCCAAGTAAACCAGAATTAGCAGAGACAGAATCCACATAAGTGCAATGGAAGGGCTGGTACAGGTAGATATCAGTTCTCTCCTATTTGTTCTCAAGATTGAACTCAATCTCTCAAAATCCTAGCTGTTTCTTTTTCCTTTCAGAAATAAACACATTTATTTCAAAACCTACATGAAAAATGTAAATGACCTAGAACTACGGAATAAAATGTGAAATAGGGACACAGATTTGGAGGATGTACACTACTTAATTTCAAGATTCCTGTGATACTACAGTAATCCAATATTTGGTTAGTACTGTAAGACTAAAAGGCACATAAGTGGAACATAGTGGAGAGTTCAGAAATAAATATATATGTATTGTTTTTTGTTTTATGAAGATAACAAATAATAAAAAGAGAACTGCATTTCTAAAATGTGGTGCCTAAAAAACCTGAAGATTCATCTGGATAAAAATAAACAACCACTATTTCACATTATCTACAGAAATTAATATATGGAGGATCACAGATATAAATACAAATGTTAACATTGTCAAGTTACTGGAGGATAACACTGGAAACTAATTTTACAACATTATAATAAGAATATTTTTATTTAATAGGATACACAAAGAATGGTCATACTTTCAAATAAAAGATAAATTATACTTCCTAAAAATTGCAACTTCAGCTTTTAAGAAAACATTATTTAAAAAGAATATAGAAATCTCTGAATAAAAAATATATATTTGTCCAAAGATCATCTTTCAGGATATATTCAAAGCACTCCTACTCATCAATAAAGAAAAACAAATGACCCAGTAAACAATGTGAAAATGATATGAAAAGATATTTCAAAGAGGAATATTTATATTTCCTAATTAGAATTGGTATGAAAATGTACTTGGAAATGTTAGTCATCAGTGAAATGCAAATTAAAACCACAATATGCATCTATTGCACCTGTACTAAATTGACTAAAGTTAAATGTCTAACACCAAAGATTGAAAAAAGATGTAAAGCATCCCAATGTCTTGGCTAGATTTATCAGCAAAAGAAGCGGAGGGAAGAATGCTGGGGGGGACTCAGAGTGAGGATTAGGAGAGAAGCTGAAAAATGAGGGAATGCTGAAGAAGGACGACAACACAACCGTCACACAGACCGAGTTTGAAAAGAGCCGAGAGCAGAGAGGACAATTGATGTGCATTTTGATGAAACAGTCTCTGGAGTTTGCTTTTAAGAACAAAATGTGACTTTCCAGAACTAAATTATCACAGAGGAATGAAGATATAGGCAATAGTGAAAATAACAGGAAGTAATGTTAAAAAAGTAAGAGGAACACAGTTTAGAAAACATTTGGAAATTTCAGATTGCCAGAAAGAACAAAGTAAAAAAAAAATAGCTTAAGGATATATACAATTGGAGAAAATCTCTCATAAAAGTAAAACGTTAAGTTTGTTTCTATGTGAAGAGAAATAGCTAATAAAAATGGAGTTATGAAAATATAAGAGAATTTTGACAAATGTTATAAGTGGGTGTTAGAGAAATCTAAAGTAAAGAAGATAAGGAGAACACATGAAAAAATTTACCAGATGTAGCATTTGAGGCACCAAAAAAAAAAAGAGTTTCATGTTGTTTGTGTTTGCTCCCAGAAAAGACTGAATTCGGGTTTTTCTGTGAGAAGAAAGGATTTAAAAGTGGAATTGATAGCTGTGGAACAGTGGAGAACATATGTAACAGCAATTATAAGGAGAATGCAGAAATTTAAGAAGAAACACATAAAAAGATGTTTGAACAAGGAGGAGAGATCAAAGTGAAACAATATTCACTCATGAGCAAACATCAAAAATAGTTTTGTAGGGGCTGGAGAAGAGGCTCAACATTAGAGAGCTTGCGTCTCATGAGAGAGAACCCAGGTTCCATCCCTAGCACCACATACACAACTAAGTGGTGGAAAAACAGACGGCTGACGAAAAAATAGAAGAAATAACTCTCTTCCTCTCTGTCTCTATCTCTCTTTAAAAACAAGTTTTGTATAACTTTAGGTAGCAATATAGCAGTTTAAACATGTTGCTATTATATGCTTTTTGGAAACAGAATATATATATAGAGAGAGAGAAAGAGAGAGACAAATAAATATATACACACACATATGTACACATATGTATCAGTTTATGTATACTCATTTTCTCTATATATTTGCATTTTCCATTTATATATAAACACGTGTGTGTCCTAGTTTAATCTAGTAATATATATTGCTATTCTCCATTTATTAAACTAGTGAATTCATCATATATCGATAGTAAACATTGGTAAAGATGAGATCAGAGACATAATTACATCTATCAAGAAGTTAAGAGATTAGGAGACATGAGAAAAGGTCAATCATCAGAATAATAGGTATGAACTAATGGAAGAGCTATTTTCTGGAATATTCAAGGAAGGCAATACTTAAGCCCAGAGTCCCAGGGAATGAATAAAATTTAACCCACATGGAGAGAAAGGTATGGAAAGAAGGAGCAGGTAAGACAAACTGGCTGTGAAGAGCACCCAAGCTGGAGTGACTTAGGAGGTTCACAGGGCATGTCTATACACATTGTGAGTGGTGTGGCTCAATGCACACACAGAAGTGAGACCATGAAGGGTGGTGCATACCAGAAGTCCAGACTTTTTCATGAAAGTGATGAATTATTTTAGCTGAGAGAGAAAAAAACATGGCTTCATTAGACTTTTTGGAAAAATAGCTTTTAAAAAAATTGGGAATATTAAGTGGAAAGGGTACAATCATTGGTAGGATGTTCTAATGTTGCAGTAAGAAAAGCAAAAAAATAATAATAACTTAAATTGAGGAATTGGAAGAAAGATGAAAACTGGTAAACATTAGGGTTAATTTTGAGGCAAAATAAATAAAAATGATATTTGATTGGAAATATCAAAGGATGAGACAGGCAAGGCAAGCTAAGACTGCGGGCAAGTCCTTGTCCTAAGTGTGCAGAACTGGGACCTGGGCCAGCTGGAAACTCAGCAACAAGTACAGGACCCTGCAACTCGGAACCTAGCACGCTAGTGGGAGCCTGAGGCACCGAGAGCCAGGGAGCAAGTCAGGGAGTGCTGATCTGTTGCACAGCGGCAGCCCAGCCTGGGCTGGTACAGATGCCTGCTCCACACAAAGCTGTAGCTCTGAACCCCTGAGATTCCATAATCCATGACTCAGCCTCTCGGGAAGCTGGGATTGCAGGCAAACAGCAAGAAAATGGGTAGTGGGGTAGATCTGAATGGCAGATTAGACTCAAGCCTTAACCAACAGTGTTAGTACTTTTCTAAACACTAAGTAGCATAAATTTAGACCAATAGCTTTGGTACTTTCCCAAACCCTGACTAGCTTGAATTTGGAGAAATAGCATTGATTCAAGGGCTAAATGAACCCCTAGATTAGGACACTCAAGTGGTAACCCCTATAGGGTTTCTTCTCACTCTGCCAGAGTTCTGTTTCTCTTCACACTTGAATGAAACCTACTGTAACACTCACGCATCCTTGTCTGTGGATTTCATTCTTCAAATTTTTAAGACAAAAGTCCAGCAAGAAGAAATTTCCAGTGAACTGCTAAGGTCTGCTGTAACTTTGGAGGACATAGCTCACCATTAAGAGCCGCAACACATTTCTCAGCTGCAGAGAGTTATGGCTTATGAAAACCCCTCCGGCCAGCAGAAGCCAAAAAATTCCAGTTTCAGGATCACATATGAGTAAAAAGTAGGGTGTTGAATTAGTAATTTTAAGTGTTGTGAACTGAATGTTTGTGTCCCTTTAAAGTTCATATGTACAAATTTCATCCCATTGTGATGGTATTTTGGGGTAGGGCCTTTGTAAGGTAATGAGTTCAAAAGTGTTGAACCCTCTGGTTGGTATTAGGGACCTTAAAAGAAGAGGTGTTAGAAATTGTATTATCTTTCTCTGCTCTCATCCCTATGAACACACAGCAAGAAGGTGGTGACCTATAAAATCTGGAAGAAATTATGCTGAGTGAAATCAGCACAACCCAGGGAACCAAGGGTCGAATGTCTTCACTCATCTGTGGAGGCTGGAACTAGACCCTGGCCATTGAGAAAGGTGGTCTATTATCATGTGTTAAGTCCAGATAAGGTGTAATGTTACACAACCTAATACTTTTTTAGAGATGTTGTGAGAAGGGGAAGGGAAGGATAAGGGTGGGTGACTGGGGGGTCACTCTTGGGGATAAATCTAATCTTCAGAATCCATATACATTATACATTATTTTGTTAAAATTTTGTATGATTTTTTAACAAATAAATTTCTCAAAAAAAAAAAAAAAACCTGGAAGAGGGTCCCCACCAGAACTGAATCTTTAAACACCTTGATCTTGAATTTACCAGGCTTCAGAACTGTGAGAAGTAAATGTGCACCGTTTAAGTCACCCGGTGTTCGGTGATTGTTGTAATAGTCCCGGCTAACCAAAAGCAGGAAAGGAGGAGTCAGTTTTGGAGTGTGGTGGCTGAAATATTGTCAAGTTCAGAATGGGGGAACTTGTGATGGTATGAAGTACCAACATGGAAAAAATGGAAAAGGTATGTAATTGCAATTGAAGACTCTGGGATTCAAGTTGGATGAGTGAAGTCATCAGATTCTAGGTGACGTAATAAGGAAGGTTAATGTCAATAATAGTCATTTCTCAACAAACAGAGACCCTCACTTTGTGAAGCTTACCATCAACAAAATGACTCCAAACAATTCTGTCAAAACATGTAAAAAACTATGTTTTGGGTTCATTCCCCAACTTCAGATAAATTATTTTCAAATTTATTCAAGAGCTGTTTGCATCAGTGTTCAGTAGAAACTTCAACATGAGTATTCTGAAGTTGACTTAATTCTGACCAAGGATTATATTAAAAATATATATAACTTGCATAACAGTCACCAATATAACATAATACAAATTTTTAAACATTTGGAGCAAAAGAATTATGAATTACTGGTTGAATTTTAGATTGTTGTCTGAACCAAATATCCTTTGAAGTCTGTGTTTGATCTGTCTCATTTGGTGGTAGTCATTCATTCTTCCACAGTGGGGACTTAGGAATTATTATATATTTTTTCTCCTTCTCTCTAGTCTTCTATAATATTGATTACCAATTCTTCTTGACTCTTTGTTGTAAGTGTCTCTTTAAAACTTCCTTTCTTGGCCTTGGGATGTGGCTTAGTGGTAAAGTACTTGCCTAGCATGCTGGAGGCCTTGGTTTTGATTTACAGCACTTCAAAAATAAATAAATAAATAAATAAATAAATAAATAAATAAATAAAAGTTCCTTTCTTTTCTTACTCTTCACCATGTCTTATGTTAGTGACTGCTGTAGCCTGTTAACTGGTCATATTTCATCTTTTGCATTGCTGTTCTGTTCCTGGCATTGTTTATCTCCCTTTATCCTTCTAGAAGATTATCATTCACAATTTCCAGAAGGAATTAAATGTGAACTGCAAAGTGACAGGTTCCTCCAACACCCATGAATGTTTAGTCACTTATAGCCAGTAGTGTGCTCCAGGTGTCTTGTATAACTTATGATGACAAACACAAATCTCTTTACAATTCTACATTCAGTAAGGAGATTTAGAAAACTTGAAATCTTCTAGAGCAGAACTATTCATAATCCAGAAATTGGCAAACACTACAAATTAGTTGCCCCTCATCTCCTAAGACTTGATTTACCAAGACCCTATTGCTTCTAGACATTCTGAGCTTCTTTTATAGAATTTCTTTGCTACACTAGAATAATGAGTTTTGTTACTGATCTTCCCCTACTATGTTGTCAGTTGTAACAAATACCAATTTTTCTTCATGAAAACTCTAGTTTACCACCATAGTACCTGGCACCTACCTACCTTCCAGAAGGAAGGAAAGAAAGATGCATAGAGAGGGAAAAGTCAGAGAGATAGGACTGTTGCATTTGGGTGATTATGAATTTGAAATTGTGATGATAAGACCTATGTCAGTTGTTCCTGAGTCAGACTGTTAGTTCAATTTGTCAAGATGACATGCTTGCTAGATTCTCAAAAGCAATGAAAGTTCCCCATGGAGATGGAAGGGTAAGAGAAAAAATATGCTGGTCATTGAGTAAGGTAGCACACTCCTCCAAACTAGTGGCTAGCAACCAAGATGGAAAGGACCATATTAAACAAATGGGATACCAATATTCACTCCAAAGTTGAAGGAGGTTAACATTCTCCCCCAAATAACAAACCACCTACTCTTCCATTTATACAGGAGCACTTCTGATCATTTTACAAATGGAGACAAACTGTTTTGGCTGACCATTCTTTTCTCTCAGTAAAACCAAGTCCATAATCAGGATGGCCACAACTCTCTTGGAGAGATGGTAGTAAGATCCTTTCTCTAGACAAATAAAAAAAACCAAGAAGCATTAATTCCATAATTCTTCTCAACTACCAAAACAGAACATTTGAACTCAGATGACTGGGAGCTGTTGGGAGTTTGGGTAAAACAGGTCCTAAAGTCACATGACCAGAGTTCAGGTCCTGACTCTGCCACTTCTCTCTGTCAATCTGGACCCATTAATTATTTGTAATTTTATTGATAGAAAACTGGGATTAAAACTACCTTATGCATTAAACTGTTTAAAAAAAGCAAGTAAATGAATAAGTGGCTTACTTAGCAGAATGTGTGGCATGTACTCAGTTAAATGTTCATGAAGCTGATGACAGGGAAAATGTTGGTGCAAATGTGGTTGCGTAGGGCTGGGTAAGGAGAAAACCCCCAACTCTCTGCATCTGCACTTTTGCCCCACATGTACCTCTGGAAGGAAATGATGGCCTCTCAGGAGTCAAGATCATGCAGGTTCATAAGGGCATCATTGAGCGGTAATTCACATCCTATTCTACCCTTTTCAATGATAGCCCAAAAATAATTCTAGGGTTCTGTCCCCTCAAAAAATGTTAAGAGTTCAGTCTCTAGGTTTAATAGGAAAAATTCTAGGATACCTCTTAACCTGGTATAAAAATTTCCCTGAAAAATACGTTTTTTCCACAAGAGCCCTCAGTTCCTCTGTCTTTCCTGTTCCTCCTTGTTAGAAGAGGCTTGTCTCATGATCTGCTATCCAATAAATTTATTACATGTTGTTTTAAAATTTACAAAATTTGACATTGGATGCAAAAATTTGACATTGGATAAGGGAAGAATATTAGAATGAATCTGATCTAGCTTTGCTACGTAAATTTGTGAATATACCATAGTGAATCTCACCATCATGTACATCCACAGGACACTAATTTAAAAAAAAATCTGTAAATAAATAGCATAAAGATCAGTAGAGAGAAGGGAACAGGGAGGGGAAAAGGAATGTGTAAAGGGAAGTACCGAGGACTGAATTCAAGCAAATTATATTCCACCCTTTTATAATTATGTCAAAACAAATTTTAATGTTATGTATAATGAAAAAGAAGCAATAAAACAGAAAAAAGACCCACTTTGTTTATTACATATACCATAAGGACCACCTGAATACTATCAGCATTTAAAAATCATTGTCCAGGGGCTAGAGTGGTGGCTCGGCGGTTACAGCGCTTGCCCTGCATGTGCAAGTACATGGGTTCAAAATCCAGCAACCTACATACACAACTAAGTGTCAGAGCAACGAAAGCCATGTGAAAAACTCAATAAAAATTGATTCTCTCTATCTCTCTTTCTTTCACTGTCCTTCTCTTTTTAAAAAAAAAATTCATTGTCCAAAGAATTACTCTCTTCTTTTAATTATTTCTGGCATATCTTGAAGAATTGATATTAATTTCTATAGTAAGCATCTTAAGTCAAACTAATTCTTATTCACTTCATATTTAAACGTATCAAATAACTACACTTCAGAGAAGAGGTTTATATATGTTATTCTGATTATTTTTCTGTAGATTGTATATTTTGCCTAACAGACCAACACTGAAATCTAAAATTACTTATGGTTTCATAGCATTGGTACATTTAGGGTCACAATATTAACAATTACACTGATTCATTTGACTCTCATTTCCAGTCTTCTTCTAGAAATTTACTTTCTTCCTTAGTCAAACAAATTTCTGATTCTCACCAACATGAATAACTTGTGCTCATAAATAAGCCAGTCTCTTGCTGGAGCCCACTGATATTGCTCCATGGAATTCCTAAATGCCTGTAGGCCCCAAGCAAGTTATGAATAGCACATTATTAAAGGCTCAGTTTATTAGAATAATCTACTAAGGGAATCCACTAGGAGAAAAAAATAAATAGTTATGGAAAAAAAAAGAGAAGATAAGCATTAAAGCTCAGTTTTAAAATATGAATAGAAATTGATTAGAGGGAGAGGCAGTTGTTTACATTTACAGTGGGGAAACAATACCTTCATATTACAAATCACTTTCATTGATTGAAATTGTCATCACCAATGATCAGTCAGTTTTGTGTAACACAAATAGCAGCTCAAAATAGAATTCCATTGGAAAATAAGGGATTAATGGTTCCCAAAGCAAATAAAGCTGAAATTACCTGCCACTTAGAAGCCAGGGCTGAAAAAGGGACTCACCTCTATTTTTGCCATTTTGATAGCATTTGGTTTCTCCACACTATCACCTTTGCACTTCAATTCAAAACAGAATTCTCTTATCAGAATGAGATGTTTCCAAATAAGGTACTTTATTTTGCTAAGTCCAGTGGTGATACTAAAGCTTTGCTAATTTTAAATCAAATTAGATTTGCTTTAACTAGAAACTCAAGCTTATGATCTTTTATTCAGCATTTTATAGCCTTAAGTACTTTCCTCTATAACCTTGGTGCTCTGTAAAATTAAGGAAAAACATAGTTTGTTTTAATAAATTCTTGATTTAGCAGTCCAATAAGCTCACTAATAAGTTGTAAGAATAAGTCATTCCTGGATGGAAACCAACAACGTAATTAGACTGGTGTGCCCCTGGCTCCTTGATCATGAAGCAGTCATTTCACAAAGCTGGAGACAATTTAACACTCCAACAACCAGTAGAGATTTTTAGAATCTTTCCTTTGTTTTCTTTTGTAGATAATATGAAAAGAACTTTCTTGTGGATAAGGGCAATATTAGACCGCCATAGAGTGAGCATAATTGTCAGACACATTTTCCTGTCTTGTGACTCATTCCATTATATTCCCTCCCTGTTCTGTCACATAGATGAAACTCATATACATGGGGAATTTAATAGATAGAGTCATATGTACCCAGTTTCACTGATCTTTATTTAATTTATTTTAAGATGACTTCATGGATAACAGAAATGATTAAAATCATTGAAAAAATGTACTTATCTGGGAAATATGCTTCTAATAGAATAAAAATGGAAGAAAGGGAAAGAAACAGAATTCCTGTACAAAGTCCTGGTGATGGCTAAGAGTCAGATGCTTCATGGAATCTGTAAGATGGAAAGCCATCAAACACATTGGACGCAATGAGAATTATCCTACAAGTATGTGGATAATATACGACCTGGTTTTAACTTCTGTTTTTGGAGGGAAGAACACTATAAGTCCCTCACCTAGTCCCTGGGTGTTGTTTAGAGCTTGCTGCAAGGCAGGCACTGTGCTTTGAACTGGAGAATGCATATCGCCTTTTAATACCTTCAGGTGGAGGCAATGGGATTATTTGAACTGTGCTCTTGCAGAAACTGAGGTCAAGAGCAATTGAACAGCCTACTTTGAACAACAAACAGTGCCAGAGCAAGGAGCTAAGAAGTCAGCAGGATGTAAAAACCCTGCTTCTTAACTTGAATTCACCACCAAGTTGGGAGGAGGCTGAATAATTGCATACTTTTACACACTTCCCCTCATCCAGATTTGCCTTCTTTTTTCATTTTCCTGTGTTCTTCTAAGTTACGTTAGGAAATTTCAAGTTTCCTGAAATCTTACAGGGAAGGGAGGAATGGCCCTACGTTTAGAACTATCCTCATCATGTGGTCAATGGAGCTGCTGGGTAAAGGTGAAAATCCATCATTCACTTAGTAACTAAGATTGTGCATGAACACAGGCACTGCAAAAGCTTCTAGGTAGGTGGGGGCATCCCTTGATCAAGATCCAGTAATGTTAACACCAATGCGGCCCTCTAGTCTTAGAGACTCACCATCAGAGAAAGAAAACTACAGGAGCAAACAGCTGTGCAGCAGGAAGAAATACATTCTACAAAGAAGTATTTTTGACCCTGGATTCTACCACAGATAAGCAAAAAAACCAGGATGCATGCAATTTTATCACTTAGTGTTTTGTCTGATACAGGGTTAACACTTTCTGAATCAGTATTGTAATTTGTCAAAATATAAACATTGATCACACTTTACTGGGTGCTTTTATTTCATTATTTATGCCCACAGCACTCTGTTAGTGAAGGTACTAGTCTTAGTCACATTTCTAGGTAAGAAAAATGATACATAGAAAGATTAATTTATTTGTATTTTTAACACTAGATGATGACAAAGGTGTCTTAAGAGGTTTTCCTGAATCCAGTACTTTTATACACTAATTTGTTTTTTTTCTCCTGTAATCCTAAAACCTAGAACAATTCTTGATACAAAATTAAGATGGAATCACATTGTTGTTATTGTTGTTGGTTAGAGATTTGCCAAATAAGCACAGAAAGCACGGAGTAGGTATCAGAGAGTGTCGTTCCCCGCAGGGTTCTGGAGTGGGGAGTGGGCGGAACGACCTTGGCGGACCTTAGCCGATCCCCGGGGGCCAGCAGGACACTGGGAACCGGGCGCCGACAGGACAGGGCTAGGGACCGGGGGAGAGGAGTCGCTCCCTGCAGCGTTCCTGAGCGAGGAGCGGGCAGAACGACCTAGCGAGCCTGGGCCGTCCTCCGAGGGGCCGAGTTAGGACAGGGATGGGGCGAGGAGTTGCTCCCCGCTGCACTCCAGAGGAGGAAGGGGCAGAACGACCCAGCCTGGGCCGTCCTCTGAGGGGCCGAGTTAGGAAGGGTTGGAGAGCCGGGAACAAGAGGGTGAACGCCAGCGGCTGGAAACCGGGACCTGCATCTTCTACCGCTGCTGATCTCTCTGACGTCTCTGCTGATCTCTCCGGTTCTATGCATCTTCTCTGCTTTCTTCCTTCAGGACAGGGCTGCTTGCTTGCTTTTCTATGGCTACTGCTTCTCCTTTGGTGGCTTTCTCTTCTTCGGCTACTTCCCTACCTGACTAGCTGCTACTCTATTTATCCATTACAACAACCAATAGGGTAGAGTGCAAACACATTTATCCAATTGTAACAAATGAGTGGCCGAATAGCTTAGTCATGCGGTCAGGCAATTTGCTAATTACAAGACAGCTGGACCCCTTAGAGTTGTTCACCACCAATTTTTTTACAAGCCAGCTGGGCCTCATGTTCCCAACAAGAGAGAAGAACTAAGGCTTGGCCATAGTTACACTATGAACTATGCGGAACTTTCATAGTAGACACCAGAAACCAGCAGCTGCTCCGGAATTGTAGGTGCAGGGGGATTTGGCTCATTCTTCATTGCTATCCTAAAGGTGATGATGGCAAGATAGATACATTTCCGACCTCTGCTCCACAATGCCAATCGCTTAACACTCCAACTCTCCCTCCCTTTTCTCTGGCCACTTATGAGGACTGAAAGCTGCATGTTGAGTCTCGGTGCACCTTGGCAGTAAATCCCTGAAGTGTTGAGCTCAGCAGAGGTGAGAACAATTGCAGGAGGTACTCCACCCACCCTGAGTGTCCAGGGACTGGATCTCCATACTTAATTAGTAATTAATGGAGCATTTCATGTTCTCCAATTTCTCTGTACTAATTACCAGCCTCAGGGTTAACATAGACAATTAGAAAGAATCACAAAGGCAGCAGAATTTGCTCCTCTCAGCAATGTTTGCATCATCAGGAAAATTTAATTCCATCCTTAGGAAAACACTTCAGAGGATGTTACATTCTTGGAGAATCTGAAAGTCTATATTTTATTTTCCTTCATTTTACACTTAACTTACTGTTTGACAGACATATGCATGCACAGGTCACCAGTTCAAGCAAGACACTTAATCCTTGTTGACACAAATTTCAGGTGTCATAAAATATTTGTGCAATAAGAAATGACAAAGAATCATATCTTCAGAACATCACCTCCATCCATCATGTACAGTGGGCTAGGCCCCTAAAGAACTTTGCGTTTACTATTGTTGGAATAATTGTAGATCTTCTGGAATGACACAGAGCTTCCTCTGTTTTTAAAAAAATACAGTGCAGCTTCTGGATGCAATGGGAACATTTCCCTTTTTGCTACTAAGCAGCATCTGACGATTTCTCTAGTAAACATCATTTATTATACTTACCAGCCCTGCCATGTATTTTGGTATATTTGGCAACAGCAAAACTAGGTGAAGTAAAAAATATTGCATCCTTAAATATGAAATGCATTATTTACTCGGGGCTACAAAGTGACTGAGTTTGCCCTTTTATACTTACCCAGAAATCCACTGCAAGGCTTAAAAGTGGGTAGCCCAGTGAGTCCTTGTGCTTAATTTGTAGCTAATACTTTTTACACATCTAAGCATTCTCCTTTCTTGCTACATTTTCTTTTTTATCACCTTATATATCCTGCCCATTGTCCCAAACTTTGTGTTTGCAAGGAACTACCTTTGAGCTCATTCTGGAAATTGACTTCATTAAATAACAGAAGATCCAGCATAAAATCGCTGTAAGCTATTTAAAAACAAGACACTGCCATTTAAATATATCAGTGTGCTGTTAATTATTTCTTTAAGTAGTCTTTGTAGTTTCTTCTACCTCATGCTAGCCATTTCACTCAGAATTTATGGAAGACTTCAAGGACAGTGGCCAGAAATACCTTGCATTAGGAACACATGCTGCTTTTGTCAATAACAAGAGCTTCACTACTTTCCTTATTTTATTTGTCCAACAGATAACTAATAAAATTAATCCCCCGATAAAATCGAACAGGGTTATTCATCTTGGGCTGCATCTCACATACAGGAAAGGTGACTCATGAATAGTTATAGGGCTCAAGCTTTTGGAATTAAAAAAAAAAACTGCAGTACTAATGGAAGGATCACAGTAATTAAGTAGCAACCAGTCCATGGATATGAATGGCCACTCAAAGAGTCACAGTCACAGGCAATGGAGCAATGATAACTATCATGAATATTCTGCATGAGGATTTCATTATTGGGCCAGGAGGTTAGGCCTTGATGGTTTTTTAATTCAAGGTAAGGTAAACATCCTAATTTAGCATTTTTCATTTAAAACCTGATTAGCAACAATATTTCATAATGCAAGATTCTCGAAATAAAAAAAAGAAAAGCAGAAGTTCAAGCTACATTTTCAAGAAACATATAGCTATGTTTTTGATATTCAATAAATATCATTGGAAAATGATTCTTCGATCGTTTCCCCTCACCTAATTGTGCTATGGAAAATTAACTCTTTACTCCTTCCAAAGGGAGAGGAGGACTCTGTTATTTGGAATGAGCTCTATTTTGACTGTCATGGGGAATTCAGGCCACCTGTTACATAGCCTAACATATCACTAGGCCAATGAACTTTTAAAAAAATGACCAAAAGGGGTAAAGACACAAGTTATCTTCAAAACTGAGTTACAAGCTGTCAGTGGTCTTAGCTATTTGATAAATAACATGCAAAAACAAATACAACTGATTACTTTTTTATAGAAATAATTATTGATTTCATCAGAGAAAAGAATACTTATATAAAGGAAAAGAAAATGTTTAGTAGGTGCTAATGCTATGTTCAGTGTTTTCAGAAAAAGCATTACCCAGGGTCTTTGTGATATATGATTTTTTTCTCTTTTTAAGTCTTCTTCTGAAATATGCAGGCAGCCCTAGATTTTCAAATTTCATTACTGTGCACTTTCATTCTTCATGGTGAATACATTAAAGGTAGCCACTATTAAAGTTTCTTTTCATATATATTAAAAAGGAAATGAATTGCAACTCTATTAAGGATGTTTTAATGTTCTCTAAGCATATTATTTCCACATTTGATTGTAAGCCACCAGTTTGTGACTTAAGGGTTGGTTATGTTCGGTAGCAGTAATGAGGTCAGGTGTGTTTCTCATTGCAGTGATATGTACTCTCTTTCTTAAGTGCCCAAGAGGAAGAAGCAGGATTCCATGATTCCATGTAACAAGAGGTGAAGGGGAATAACCATTCTATTCTTATTAATAATTTCTATTTCTATATAGGAGACAGATTGAGAAAGTCATCTGGAAGTTATAATTTTAAAGAGTCAGATTAAAAGCAGTTCTGAAACAGCTTTTTAAATCTGGACACTATTGGAGCTCATTCGCAGCCCATTTCCATCACAATAGGATGTAAGAAAGAAGTGACTGCAAGGGGAAAAAAGGGATGTTTAGCTCTTGACTCAGTGTGGAATCCTTCTCTCCCTTGATATCTTTAAGGTTCTATCCAACCTGGTAAAATGCCCAGAACTTATGTTCTCATTATTTTTAACATGAAAAACTATTTCTAATAGCAGTAATGAGTACGCCATCAAACCCTTTCTCTCCCATTAATGGACAAAATGAAAACAGTATTTTGGGAAACTAAGTATGAAGGAAAATTGGCACATGGATCCTAGCTATAGGGAGACAGAACCTGAGGTTGCACAAATGCCTCTGTTATCACAGCTCAGTGCTGTCTGGTGGAATAAGCATTATTTAAAAGAGGATTTGAGATAATAATAGAAAATCTGAGAATCTGAAAATTGGCTTCTATAACCTGTGTGAAGGATCCTGAACATGATTTGGAGTTATAAAGATGCATAAGTTGTGTACGAGATTTACCTTTTGAAAAAGATCTCTTCTCTTTGAGGAGGAAATAAAATTGGATGTGTCACATTCCCTATTATGGCTTCTGTGTACCATGTCAGGATTTAGATTCTGGCCACAAGTTAGCTTGTAATTTCCTTGCATTGGAAATTGAATAATTGGGAAAATAAACCCCCAGAAAGGAATATGGAAAAATGTCAAAGCTTGATGCAATGTTTTTCTGCAAGACTTTCAAAATGCCAGTCATGGCCAAGGTACCAGCTGTGAATATTTTCTTACTTCATTTAATACTTGCTACTACTATTTCCAGAACATAATATCTTGGTTCAATTGTTTCAATAAACTTCTGCTGATCTTAAACTCCCATTTTTCTCACAAATCCAGTGAATAGCACTCTATCATCTGAGAGTCCTTGGCTGTGATAATACTGTAAAGGACCAAGGAGGGAGGGAGAAATAAAAAAAGATGTGAGCAGAGGCATCAAGACTCTCTAAACTTCTGTTACAAGCAATTTATTTTAGTTTAAAAATTTTATCTTATTATTATTATTTTGAAATTCCAGGAATCAAAACCTAGGGCCTCATAAACTCTAGTCCAGTGTTCTACTATTGAGCGACAATCCCAGTACTATAAGCACCTTATATGACATCTACCATGGGCTGGATAATATCTGCAATTTGAAATTTTGAGTTTAACATCCTTCAAATGCATATCTAAGTCTTTGGATTTTATGATAATTCCTAGAAGAGTGTATCTAGAAATAAAGATATAGTTGGCATATTTGATGAACTATGTATGAAGACTTCTAAAATTAACCTAGAAGGGAGTGAAATCAGCAAGATGGCATGGGGGAAAACCAAACTTTTGCTTCACCTGAGAGCGATAATGATTTAACCAAATCCACAGTTGGAAATAGCTCTGGAAAGCTACAGTGCACCAAGAAGAAGACACTGTAACCAAGTGGCACATAGAAGATAAAGATCAGCAAGTAGAAGAGTGTAGGGAAAATTTTCACACATTACTAGGCACAGTTAAGCACCAAATAGAATCCCCCTTGCCATGATTCCCCCCTGTGATATAAAAGGAAAACAGCAAGAACCCAGCAGCCCTCAGGACCCTATCTGTCTTAACCACTATCGCAGAGCTTCACAGTCTTTGCCACCAAGAACTGCCACAGTCTTCACCAATGCAAACCTCAATGGACAGAGCTTACTAGAGCCCCCACTATTGCACCCTCCACAGAGCCTAAGTCACCACAGCTCTCCTACAAAGTGAAGCCATTGTATCCTCCTTCCTGATTGAGCATCACTGTATGCAAACCAGCCCTGAATCCAGTACCACCACATGCCTCTGGATCTGACCAAAACCTGAAAGCAATGTCCCAGTATTTCCCACCTAGCCATCATGCTTGTACCCACATATAGGTAAAGATTCAGTTCCCACTGAATCCACTCTATGAAGTCTGGAAATAAGAGCTCCTTAATTGTACAGATACCAATGGATAGCTAGCTACTGGGAACATGAAAAATCAGAAAAAACATGACATCAACAAAGTAACACATACATTCCTAGCGACAGAGTCCAAATAAATGAAAGCTTAAAGTTGCCTGATGAAGAATTCGAAGTAACTAAAGAAAATTAATAGTTTGCATCCAAAAAGATAGACAACTCAATGAAATATGGTAAAATGCATAAACAAAATATGAAAGTCAATAATGAGAGAAATCATGAAAACATACACACACACACACACAAACACACACACACACACAGAACCATTGAACTAAGGAATACAATGAATGAAATGGTAACCTAAAAGTTTCAACAATAGATTGGATGAAGCTAAAGAAAGAGATAATGAAATTGAAGACATTTTAAATTATTTATTGAGAAGAAAAAAATTAGTGTAAGTCTGCAGTATTTATGGAAAACCACCAAGAGAACCAATATACAAAGAATGGAATTCTAAGGAGAAAATAGTAGGCAGTTTATTTGAACAAATAATGGCAGAAAACTTAACAGAAGATCTGGGGAAGGAAAGATATACTTAATTCTGAGAAACATAAGAGATTCCAATTAGATTGAGCAAAAAGAAATTGAATTAAACACATTATAATTAAATTGTCAAAAGTCAAAGATGAAAATTTTGAAAGCAAGAAGAAAAATTAATGTTACATATGAGGAAACTTTCATATAATTATCTGTAAATTTTTCAGCAAAAACTTAATAGGCAGGGAGCGAGCAATGTGATGTATTCAAAGCACTGACTGAATAAAAACCTTGCAAATAGGAATAAAATATATTGCAAAACTAACCTTTGTGAATAAAAGGAAAGTAAAACATCTTCCAGGAAAAAAAAAAGGATGGAGATACATTTGAATACTAGATCTGCCTTATAAGAAATATTTAAGGGGGCTCTTCAAATTGAAAACACATGAACAAACAACACAGAAACACATGAAAGTATAAATCTCAGGTAATGATAAGTATGTAGGCAAAAACAGCAATATAACAATGAAATGATGGTACATAAAATTTAACACTAATAAAAGTTGAAAAATAAAAACCTGTTAATTTTAACACAATGTAATAAGAAGTATGCTCTGACCACAAGAATACAAAGTATGTGGGGAGGAGTAAAAGTGTTGAGGTTTTCAAATGATTGGAATTAAACTGTGATTAATTCAAAATCAGTTTTAACTGTAATACAACTTATGTAAACATGGAGGTAACCACAAAGGTGGAGGTTTAATACATACACAAGAGATAAAAAGTAAAGAATAAAAAATAATTATAATTATCAATACCAAAGGAAGACAGAGAGGAAGATGATAAATGAAAATTTTATATAAATCAATTAACAAAATGGAACTAGTAAGTCCTTGCCTGTCGGTCATCACTTTTAATGCAAATAGATTGAACTTGTCAATGAGAAGTCATAAAATAGCTAAAGTTTTTTTAAAGACCCAGCAAAACTTTATAAAAGACTCACTACAGACTTAGGGACATGCAGATGCTGATAGTAAATAGGATAGTACCATCCTTGCAGATGGTAGTCAATATAAATCAAGGGGGCTATACTTACATCAGCAAAAAATAGACTTTAACTCAAAAACTATTTCCAGAGAATAAGGTCATTTTATAATGATAAAAGAGCCAATTCACAGAAAGGCATAACAACTATAAATATCTACACAATACACATCAAGACATCTAAACATATATAGCAAATATGGGCATAGTTGAAGAGAGAAATTTATAGGAATACAACAGCAGCAGAATATTTACATATTCCATTTTCAATAATGCATAGAATATCCAGGTTAAAAATAGTAAAGAAACAGTTGGATAAAACAATATGATAAGCCAAATGAAGCTAACAGACTTATTCAAAGATTTTTAACAAAACAGCAGAAGGATAAATACTATTTCAAGGCACACAGAGCATTCTCTATAGCTCATAAGGTACATAATGAATGTGAAGAAAACAGAAGTCTTTTTCAATAACTTTTCTTATCATGATGGAATGAAATCTGGAATCAAACACCATAACAAAATGAAAAAATTCACTAACACACAGAAACTAAACAGTCCACTCTTAACCCTTGGTTAAAAAGCAAATAAAAAATGTTTAAAAAACATCCTGAGACAAATTAAAATGAAAACTTAACATAGCAAAACTTATGTGATGCTGAAACGGTAATAAGAGGTGATTATATAAATGCCTAAATGACAAAAGAAGACTCAAAGTAAACCAAACTTTACACCTTGAAGAATAACAAAAAATAGCCCAAATTTAGCAAAAGGAAATGATAAATAGGAGGAGAAATAATTCAAATACAATTTTAAAATAAAATGGAAATAATAAAACTGAGTCTTTTGATTTAAAAAGATTTAATTAAAATTTTCATTTAAAAAGATTAATTTGAAAAACCTGACAAATCCTTTGCTAAACTATGGAAAAAGACAAAGAGAGATAAATCTTGAATAAATAAATCAGAAATGAAAGATATTATGATTGACGTCTCAGAAACGAAAAAGATCATATGAAAATATTATGAATAATTACACACCAACAATTGTCATAATTTAGAAGAAATGGATAAATACCTACAAATATTCAACCTAAAAAACTGAATCAATACAAAATGGAAATCTAGAACAGATTAACAACAAATAAAAAGATCTTATCAGTAATTAAGAAGTTTTTCCAAATGAAAAACTCAGGACCTGATATCTTCCAATGTAAATTCCACCCAATTTTCAAAAAGCCATTAATACAAATTCTTCCTTAAACTGTTACAAAGTTAGAAGTAAGAACACTGCTAAAATTATTTTATGAGGCCAGTATTGCCGGATGCCAAAGGTGGACAGAGACACCATAGCAAACGACAGTACAGGACATTACTCTTCTCCTGTTAAGCACTATGAAATAATAGATAAAAGGACATTAAAAGGTGGAGAAAACAAAACTTGGCTAAGGACCCAACAATGGGGTTGACAGTGTGTTACAGAGACCACTGCTTGTCTTCTTTGTCATATATGTTCCAGAAGCAAAGATGTTGAAGGTGGCAACTTGGAAATACAACATGTACACACAAGAAGAATATATAATGTTATTTCATTAGAAGCTTGTTTGATTGTTCAACAAATAAATTTCTGAATAAAATTAAAAAAAAAAAGAATGAATCAACAAAGTCTTTTCCCTAGACAGAAAGGGTCATTCTGGTAAGGCAGAAAACTTAGATAATAATGATTCTACTGCATCAAAAACAATTTCAAAAAAAAAAAAGAAAAAGAAAAGAAAAGAAAGAAGCTGCTGCCTCACCCCCATCCAAGCCAACAAAAGCAGAGAACCTATGCTTCCTCATTGTCCAGCTATAACAACACTCTCAGTCCCCTGAAAATGGCACATGGCATCAGAGAAGGATGGGAAGAGAGGGAGAACTTTGATCCCCACCAGCTGATAACAAGCTTTCCCTTGTTACATCCGTTACCTTCCTTCTTCCACCCTCTCTCTTCCCATACCCCTCTGCCTTGCACTGGCAATAGAGACCCTGTGAAAAGTCCAGACTGTATCATGAGAACTGAAAATAGTGAGACTTGCCTTTCTCTCCTTGCTGGAGCTTTGTTAAATGAAGATAGATGAAACAGAAAGTTGAAGGAAGATCCAAGGTCTCATAAAATAATACTCAGAATGTCCAGGTTTTAATACAAAGTCACTCATGTTATCAAAAACTAGGAAAATCTGAACTTAATTTTAAAAAAATCAATAAACCTCCCATCTCAGGTGTCAGGCATGACAGTCTTATCCAATAAAGCTTCTAAAACAGTCATCATAAAATTGCTTCAACTAGCAGTTATGAACACACTGGAAAGTAAATGAAAAAAATAAAATTAAAAATGGAGACTCTCAGCAAATAAAATGGAAAGTTTCTGAAAAAGAAGTAAAGATATACAGAGGAAATAAATCAAAATTATAGGAAGAAAAATATCATTCAAATGAAAGGGCAAAAGTATTTTTGGAGAGCAGAGGGACTAAGTAAAGAATTGATGAATCTGAAGATGGAACAACAGTAATTTCACAATCTGAAAAAGAGAGAAAATATATTTTTAAAATAACAGCGCTATAGGAACCTGTAGCATTATAATAAAAGGTCTAATAAATGTCATTAGAGTCTTGGAAAATAAGAAAGAAAATAGTATTTGAATATTACTCTGAGAGATAACATCTGAAATCTCCCAAATTTGACAAAAGATAAAAGCTAGCAGATTTAAAATAAAATGTAAAGAGGACTCTGGCCCTGGGCAGGCAGGCATACAGATTAGCCCCAAGGAGGAACCCCTTGCCCAGAGCCACTCTGCCCACCCACCACAGAGGCCCAAGACTTTGGTTGCAGCCCAGCAGGTGTCCAGGTCAGTCCTAAGGAGGACACCCTGCCCAGAGCTACCCTGCCCAGAGCCACCCTGCCCAACCACCCCATGGGCTTAGGATTCTGGTCCAGGCTGACTGGCAACCTGCGCAGCACCGAGGAGGACCCTTTCACCCAGAGCCACTATGTGGTCTCAGAACTCTGGTCCCAGGATGGCAGACACCCAGAGCATCCCCAAGGAGGATACCCCCTGCACAGAGCCACACCACACACCTACCCCATGGGCCCTAGACTCTGGTCTCAAGCCAGCAGGCACCCAGGAGAGCCCTAGGGAGCACACTCACCCAGACCCACCCTTCCCACACGACAAATGGATCCAGAACTCCATTACCAATCTGGCAGGTTTCCAGGACACCACCAGGATCCCTACCATGAGCTGCCAAGCCACAGCGCATACCCAACAGTTATAAATATATTGGGCCTGTCCCAGCCACCAAGAATCTCATGTTCTACTGTGGCCACAGGCAGGCCCATTTCAGCCTGCCCAGGCATCCTAGATGCCAAGACACATCAACATAGACCTGCAGCTGTACTTCAATAATCCAGAGGCTGCCCCACACAACCAAGTGGTTATAGATCTGTGTAATAAAGCCCAAAAAGTGCTACAAATGAAGCTCCAGGCAGAAGCAGCTTTCTGGATGAAGATGGTCATCAGCAGGGTGGTATCTGACCTGATCCTTTGATCTCCAATGAAAAGCACATGAAGACCTGCCTTGCTACAGTACAGAGAACCTCAATTCAAAGATCCAGAAGGAGCTCTTTCAAAATGAGGAATGAAACTAGAAAAGGTTTACCTCAAACCCACCACTCCCCAACCAAGGAGATCATGGACAGGGAATGGGATGAAAACCTTAAAAAAAAAAAATCAATGATCTGATTCCTAAAAGGAACAATGAACTAAAAGATTTAATGAAAGAATTAAGTGAGAAAATTTGAGATGAAAACTCTATCATCAAAGTAATAGACATATTGAAAAAGGAAGTAAAAGGGCTAAAATCATCAGCCAATCACATCAGAACAACAATATAAGAATTTAATAACAGACTAACCTCTATAGAAAGTAGAACCTCAGCTCTGGAAGAAAGAACTTCCAACATTGAAGATTGGCTGAGTAAGAATGAGTGCATGGAGGACAAAAAAACAAAAAACAAACAAACAAAAAACCCTCGCAAAGTATGAGCATAATTTTCAAAATGTCTGTGATGAAATCAAAAGAAACAATTTAAGAATAATTGGAATACAAGAAGAAATCAAAATACAAAGGAATTGCAAAAAGAACTTTCTCAATTAAAAAGGTAAAGAAAATATTTCCCATATTAAAATGGAGTCAGATATACTCATTTGGGAAGCTTATAAGACACCCAATAGGCCTAATCAAAAGAGAAACTCATAGGAAATATCATATTAAAAATGTGTAACAGGCAAATCTAGGAAAGAATATTAAAATGTTGCAAGAGAGAAACAGCAAATAGCATTCAGAGGCAAATCAATAGAGGCAAATCAAAAAGAATCATGTCTGACTTTTCAGCTCAGACCCTAGAAGCAAGAAGATTCTGGAGGGAGGATATTTCAATGTCTCAATGACCACAACAGGCCACTGAGAACACTATACCCAACAAAACTCAGACTCAATTTCAAAGAGGAAATAAGAACATTTCAAGATAAGATCAAATTTGCAGCATTAATGAACAGAAAGCCAGCATTACAAAGAATTCTCAAAAATTAACTTCTGATAGAAGAATAATCAAACAATTCTCAAAACCCCCAAAACAGGAAATTCAATAAAAGCATGCATTATGTATTGACAACCAAGACAGCACAAAACACACTAACTAAACATGATGATAATGATCCACAACCACATAACTAGTCCAACATTAAATGTGAATGGTCTCAACATACCAATTAAAAGACAAAGATTAACAGATTGGATTAAAAAAACATAATCAAAAAATATTCTGCTTACCAGAGACCCATCTTAGTGCAAATCACATCCACAGATTGAGGATGAAAATATGGAAAAATATCTACTAGGCTTACAGTGCAAGAAAACAAGCTGGTGTTGTAATACTTATATCTGACAAAATAGATTTCAACCGAAATTTAATATAAGAGATAAAGAGGACCACTGCATCTTAGTAAAGGAAAGAGTATATCAGAAAGATATAACAAGAGTAAACACATATACTCCAAACACCAACACTCCCAAGTATGGAAAAAATACTCCATGACATAAAACCACTTATGGAATCCAACATGAGAATACTGGGAGACTTTAATTCTCCTCTATCATCAATAGACAGATAATCAAAGCAAATAAATAATAAAGGGATTTCCAACCTAAACAATACCATAAATCAAATGGATTTAATAGGCATTTATAGAATATTCCATGCCAAATTGGCTGCATTTCTCAGCCGCAAAAGGATCCTTCTCCAAAATAGATTGTATTCTAGTTCACAAAGGAAATCTCAGGAAATATAGAAAGTAGATTATATTCCATGTATCCTATCAGATCATGATGCCATAATCCTAGCAATTAACAGCATAAATTATAACAGGAAATGCATAGAGATTGATTAATACCCTATTAAATGAAGAATAGATCCAAGAAGACGTGAGTGCAAAAAAGAAGAAATTAATGAAAGTGAAGGCAGAATCTACTGAAATCTCTAAGACAGCCTGAAAGAATTCTTGTTCTTTCCTTTCTTTTTTTTTTTAAGAGAGAAGGACAGTGAAAGAGAGAGAAAGAGTCCATTTTATTTAGTTTTTCATGTGGCTTTTGTTGCTCCAACACTTTGTTGTGTACATGGTGCTGGTGTTCAAACCTGCATTCTTGCACATGCCAGCCAAGCACCATAACTGCTATGCCACTGCTCCGATACCCTGCTTAAAGCATTCTTAAGGGGAAAATTTATAGCACTGAATGACTCCATTCAAAATAAAGAAAAATTCTGAATAAATAAGCTTAAGCGCCACCTCAAATCCCTATGAAAGGAAAAACAACCTAATCTGAAAACCAGCAGAAAGCAGGAAATGATCAAGATCAGAGCTAA
Source organism: Aplodontia rufa (assembly GCA_004027875.1). Classification (NCBI taxonomy): domain Eukaryota; kingdom Metazoa; phylum Chordata; class Mammalia; order Rodentia; family Aplodontiidae; genus Aplodontia; species Aplodontia rufa. Next base: position 94,339 of record PVKS010003537.1, read on the forward strand.
AATGAATGAAATTGAAAACAACTACAATAAAAAAAAGACAAAAAAAATGTAACCAAGAGCTGATTCTTCAAAAAACTAACTAAAATTGACTGAACTCTAGCCAATCTCACTAAATGGAAGGAAATGAAGGAAATGAACAAAATCACCAATGAAAAGGGAGAAATCAACACTGACCCCATGGAAATCAAACAGATGATCAGAACTTATTTTGAAAAACTATACACTCCTAAATCAGAATATCTGTATGATGTGGACAAAGTTCTGACATATACAACCTTTCCCAATTGATGCTGGTTGATATTAAAGCCTCAACAGCACAATAACAGGCACTGAAATCAATATAGCAATTAAAAGCCTTCCAAAGGAAAAAAGCTCAGGACATGATGGATTCCTTGCTGAGTTTTACCACATCTCTCCTCATTAAGCTATTCCACAAAATTAAAAAGGAAGGAATTCTCCTAAACACTTTTTATGCGGAAAGCCTAATCCTGATACTGAAACTCAACTAAGGTACATTAGAAAAAGAAAATTAAAGACCAATATCCCTGATGAACATCAATGAAAAAAATCATTAATAGAGTTCTAGCAAACTACATTCAAAAACATGTCATGAAGACAATTCATCATAATCATGTGGGCTTCAATCCAGGTATACAAGGCTGGTTCAACATACACAAATCAATGAATATGATTCTTCACTTAAACAGAATTAATGACAACCATATGATCATCTCAATTGATGCAGAAAAGGCCTTTGATGAAATTGAGCTCTGTAGAAGATAGGGATCAAAGGAACCTATCTTAACTATATAAAGGCAATATATGTCAAACCCACAACTAATATAATACTAAATGAAGAATACTTGAAAGAATTTCAACTAAACAACACTGCCTTCTCTCACCACTTTTATTCAATATAGTCCTTGAGACCTAGCCAGAGCATTCCAGAGCAATCAGACAAGAGAAGGAAATCAAAGGGTTAAAAATAGGAAGAAAAGAATTCAAACTATTTCTTTTTGCTGATTACATGATCCTCTATCTGAAAGATCCAAAAACTCTACTAGTAAGCTGTTTAAGCTTATAAACAGATTCAGCAATGGGGCAAGCTACAATATCAACACCCATAAATCAATTGCTTTCCTATATGCTAAGAGTAATAAGTCATAAGAAGAACTTAGGCAATCAATCCCATTCACAATATACTCAAAAAGAATAAGATATTTGGGAATTAATTTAACAAAGAAAGTAAAAGACCTCTACAATGAAAATTAACAAATAATGAAGAAAGAAATAGAAGAAGACCTGAAAAAATTGCAGAATTAATATAATTAAAATGGCCATGCTGCCAAAAGCTCTATACAGATTAAATGCAATCCCCATCAACATAGCAATGTTATTCTTTACAGATATAGAAAAAGCAATTCTCAAATTCATTTGAAACAAGAAACCCAAAGTAGCCAAAACATTACTAAGCAAAAAAGGCAAAACATGTGGTTTTGCAATACCAGATATAAAATTATACTTTAGAATTATAGTATTAAAAAACATGGTATTGGTATCAAAATAGGTATGAAAACCAATGGAACAGAAGACTCTAAGGCAAACCTACAAATCTTTAAACGTCTGATTTTTTACAAAACTGGTGAAAATATAACATGCATTAATGACAGTCTATTGAACAAATGGTGCTAGACAAACTGATTAGTGACTTGCAGAAAGTTTAAATTAGATCCTTATCTCTGACCATGCACAAAAATCAAATAAAAATGGATCAAGGAACTAGGAATTAAACCACCTACATATAATGGCTAAAAGAAAAATAGGAACAACACTCCAACATATGGAATTAGACAATGATTTTGTCAACAAGACTCCCAAAGCAAAAGAATTAAAATCAAGAATTGATAAGAGGGATGCCATGAAACAAAAAAGCTTTGGCTCAGTCAAAGAATTGGTCATAACTGTTAAGACAGAACCTACAGAATGGGAGATAATCATGGCATATGATTCCTCCAACAGAGAACCAATATCTAAAATTTACAAAGAACTCAGAAAACACAAACCATCCAAGCAATAAATGTGCCATAAACTTCTCAATAGAGGAAATCTAGCAAATAATGAAACATGAGAAAGTGTTCTAAATCACGAGTAATCAAAGAAATGCAAATGAAAACTACATTAAGATTTCATCTCACACCTGTCATATAGGCAGAGGTGAAAAATATAAACCATAACAAATGCTGTAGGGGTTGTTGGGAGATAGGAACACTAGTATACTTTTGATGAAACTGCAGACTTGTACAGCTGCTTTGGAAAGTGATGTGGAGACTCCTCAAAAAGTTAGGGATGGATTCACTATATAAACAAGTTATTTTCTCAGAAGAGCTCGAATCAGCACAATTTATAGTGATACAGCAAAATCAATGCTGATAGTAGCTCAATTTATAATAGCCAAAGTATGGAATCTACCGGATGCCCTTTACTAGATAATAGATCCAAAAACTGTGGTGTATATATGTATGTATGTATGTATGTATATATACACACACACAAATCATACACATATACAAACATACAAACATACACATGCAGTGGAATTGCTACTCAGCTATTAGAAACCATGATATTATGGTGTTTCAAGGTAAATAGATGGCAACGGACAAAATTATGCTGAATTAAATTAGCGACACCCAGAGACTAAAGGGTCAAATGTTTTCCCTCATTTGTGGAAACTAGAATAGAACTCAGGCTTGGGTGAAAGTTCAAGCTCATGTACTAGACTCACCAAAGTCAAAGCAACACATCATCTGGGAGAACCATTGATATGCAGTAGGGTTGGGGGTGGGGAGGAGATAGGGAGGGAGGATAGGGGGAGAATCTTGATTCTATGGGGAGAATCAATAATGTAGCTTACTCTTACTCCTACAGGAGGCCAAATAAAACTTATGCAAACAGGGCTGGAGCGGTGGCTCAGCAGTTTTGGCGCTTGCTTGGCAAGCACGAGTACCCGGGTTCAAACCCCAGCACCACATACACAACTAAGTGTTGGAGCAAATAAAGCCATGTGAAAAACTAAAAAAAAAAACCAAAAAACAAAAAACAAAACTTATGCAAACATTTGTTTTTGAAAACTGCACTATTATATATATTATATAACATATATATGTAATGTATATGCAATACATATATGTACATGTATACATATATGGATATATGTTATGTATATGTAGACTTTTATATCTGTTATGGGAGAAATATAAAAGAGTCAAGAGAATGGGGTGTGGATAATATGGTACTGATTCTGGATTAGAATCAGGGGATATCATATTGTTACTACATATGCATTTATAATTGTAAAGCCACACAACTCCTCAATAAAATTAAAAATAAATAAATAAATGAATAAAATGCTAAATAAAACCCAAATAGGACAAACTCTCCCCCACAAAAAAAAAATTTGCACCAAGACACAAAATAGTCCAAGTTCTGAAAACTAAGGGAAAAAAAGAGAAATAATTTTAAACCAGTTAGAGAAATAACAGAGAAATGTAGAGGTAAACACCAAATCGAGTTACAGAAATCTCACTGGAAATCACTGAGGTAAGGAAGGAGAGGCATGATACTTATGAAGTGTAGAAAAATATATATTCAATAAAATATATATTTCAGGAATATTATGGTTTAGATGTGAGGTGTCCCCCAAGAGGTCACATGTAACACAATGAAAGAATGTTGAGAGGTGAAATAATTAGATTATGAGAGTTGTGACCTAATCAGTGGAGAAAACTACGAATGGAAATTAACTGGGCAGTAACTGCAGGCAGGTAAGAACTGGCTGGAAGAAGTAGGTCACTGGGAGCACGCCTTTGGGATTTGTATTTCATCCTTGTTGAGAGGAGCTCTAATCCCTGCTTCCTGGTTGCCATGTCCTGGGCTGCTTTCCTCTGCAATATCCTTTCATCATGATGTTCCACTTCAGTTGGGCCCAAAGCTATGGAGCAGGCTGATAACAAATCCAACTCCAAAGCCATAAGCCAAAATAAACGTTTCCCCCTATAAGTTGATGTTGGGTCTTTTAGTCATAGAAACCACCACCACAACAAAAACCTGACTAAAACAAAAATTGGTATTGAGAAGTGGAGTTATTACTGTGACTAACCTGACCATACAGTTCAAAAGCTTCTGGAGATGTTTGAAGTTTCTGTGAGAAATTTTGAAATTTAGAATTCAAGCTAGAAGGGTCCGGAAGATGGGGACCTGAAGGGAGGCTGCATTTCCTGTGGCTCTGGGTCTGGTTGGGAAAATCCCAGTTTGTCTTCAATTTTCCAAGGTGAGTTCAGGGGAATTTATACTTGAACTTCTAGTGCTAGTTTGTGAAGCTTTTCTAAAGAGCTGAGTCCTGGGAGTTTTGCGTGGAGAAAAAAAAAGGGGGGGATTCTTTCTGTCCCATCAGGACAGGATGCCTGTGCTGACTTCCTGCTGGTGCAGACACCATCGGTGAGCAGCTGACAAAGTGTGGAGAGGGAGAAGGGATTCTGTCTGCGGCGCCAGGAACACAGTAGTTCGGCTGCTTACTTTATGCTGGTGGAGCCACCTTCTGCAATCGGCTGTTAGATCGAGGAGAGATAAAGGGATTTTATCTGTCCTGCCAGGAACGGAGGTCAGCTCTGTTACATCACCCGCACCCACAGAGGACCAGCCGCAGGGGCCGGGCTGCAAGCTGCAGAAGCTGCGGCTGTGGGTCTGAACAGAGCCACCTACCCCGTCGCTGCTTCGATCCCCTCCCTAATTAAAACAGACATCCACCAAGCTCACATACTGCGGGGGGCAAGAGCTGTGCTGGGAAGCGGCCCACTGAGGCGCCCAGTGGAACAGGTTACTCAGTGGATTAGCCCGGCCGCCATTCGGAGCCCCAGGACACAGTTCCCCCTGGCTTTTAGAGCAGCCAAGAATACTTCATCAGGAAAAGGCCACTGGCTTCAGTCTGATCCAGGAAGAGAAGGCCTGGACCAGGCCCAGACTCCACACTTTTTAGGAGGTCTTCAGTTTGTGGAATAAAGGGGAGCATTTCCCTCTCCTGTCCATTCCCCTCAGCCAGAAGGATCACGTGACAAGTTAAAGCATCTGAGTCTTCTGACACAAGAGACAGTGCATTCATCTCCCAGCAGAGGGAGAATAGAAATCATCCATACTCCCTGCTCATTAACTCTTCTGGCTTTAGCTCCTCTGGGAGGCTGGCAATCATCAGGGTTTACCAAAACCAGTCCTCTTTAGTGGAAGCCCCTCCTAGAAATCCCAGGAGTCTGAGGATACCCCAGTCCTTTTTGTGAGATCACATAGCCACAGACTGAGAGACATTCATATCGAAACCCAGAAGGGCAGCGATCATCTCCTACAAAAGGTCCCAGAGACGCCCTTACTGTCTGTAGTTCCAAGTTTCCATTAAGAATTTTTTACTTTTTTTAAAAGTTTTTATTTTTTTAATTTTTTTTTCTTTTCATTTCTAGCTTTATGATTCATACTGAATTTGGTGTTGGTGGATGTAAATATTTATCCGTGTGTATGTATTGGTGATTGGCTTCTCTATGTCTTCTTGAACCCCACTGCTATCCCTATTCCATGATAGCAAAATAGCCTCAGCCACTGTGAGTGAAGTTAGCCATGCTAACCTCTTCCTCCCCTGTACTCTGGTAATCCCTAAACATAAGCATCTTTCTCTCATTCTCACCCCAAGTCTTTACCCTACCCGTACTCCATTTCTATGTTTTCCTTAGTCCTAATAGAATAACCTACTCCCCCCTAATCCCTTGTTCCTCTTTATTCTAAGGCAGAAGTGATTTTATACCTCCCCAAATCACCTCCTTGACTTCCTAGTCATTCCTTCTCCCCAGCTTCAAAGAGACCCCACTATCTGAAGAAATAGACATGCTTCAAAACGGGTACTGGTGTGGTATCATAATATATTGTGAGAGCTCTCTCAAAGAAACCCATTACAATGAAGCAAAGCCACAAGAAGCTCCAATTACTCCGCCAAGAGTAAAAAGCCTGAAGTACAAGACACGCTCTCTGACCCAGAAAATGAGGAAAAGGGGAAATAAGTCACTTCCTCAATCCCACAGCTCTCCACCCAAGGATCCCATAGCTGGATCCCTAGATGAAAACCAAAAACATTGTATCAACGTTATGATTAGTAATGCAATCAAAGAGTTGAGAGATGAAATAAGGAAAGAGTTCAGACAGCAATTTCAAGAGATGAGAGACAACTTCTACAGGGAAATAAGGGAACAATTCCATGAGATGAAAGATCAGCTATACAAAGAAATAGACATTCTGTAAAGAGATATAGCAGAGCTATCAGAATTGAAAAACACTATTAACCAATTCAAATCTTCACTGGAAGATACCAACACCAGAGTAGACTCCACTGAAAATAGAACTTCAGCTCTTGAAGAACAGTATCGGACAATGAGGATAGGCTAAACAATGTAGAATTCAAATAAGATAAACAAGATAAACAGCTTATTTTACATAATTAGAACTTCCAAGTAACATTTGATGAGATGAGGTGTAATAATCTGAGAATCATTGGCCTGGAGGAAAACTCCGACCAGCAAACAAGAGGCTTCAAGTATCTTTTAAGCGAAATCATAAGTGAGAACTTCCCTCGTTTTACTATTGATCCGGAATATCACATCCAAGATGCTTATAGAACACCAAATAGACCTAATCAATTGAGAAATACACCAAGACATATCATGTACAAAATGAACAACAGAGAAATTAGAGAGAGAATTCTAAAAGCTGCTAGAGAAAAGCCCCAAATCACATTCAGAGGCAAACCAATTCGGATTACTATGGATTTTTCAGAGCAAACAATGAAGGCCAGAAGAGCTTGGAACAATATCTTCCAAGTGTTAAAAAATAACAACTTTCACCCAAAGACAATATACCCTGCAAAACTCAGCTTCAAATGTGATGGGGAAATTAAATACTTCAACAATAAACTCAAGATAGCAAGATACATGAACACAAATCCTGCACTACAGAACATCCTCAAGGATGTTCTCCATTCAGAAGAAAATGCCAATGATATCCTAAATCCTTAAACAAGGGCGAGACAATAATCATATTATACACAAACTGACTTCCAAGATGACTCAAAACTCTGTAATTGATGCAAAGTCAGAGACTCAGCCTCCCATATCTATTCTAACTTTGAATGTGAATGGTCTCGATGCCCCAGTTAAAAGACACAGACTGGCCCACTGGATCAAAAATCAAAAAACAAAATCCAACAACATGTGGCCTGCAAGAGACACATTTGACACTCAAAAATAGACACAGGCTGAAAGTGAAAGAATGGCAAAATGTCTACCAGGTCTGCGGCCCAAAAAAGCAAGCTGGCATGGTGTTTCTAATTTCTGATAAAATTAATTTCCAGCTAAAACTAGTCAGAAAGGACAAAGAGGGTCACTTTATCATACTAAAAGGGACAGTTCATCAAGAAGATATAACGATAATAAACATTTATGCCCCCACTTACAACCCCTCAAATATATGGAAAAAATACTTAAGGATGTTAATATCCTCATTGATCTCAACACAATAATTCTGGGGGACTTCAACACACCACTGACAACTCTAGACAGATCATCAAAACAAAAAATCAATAAATATATCTCCAATGTGAACAACTCTATTACTCAATCAGGCTTAACAGACATCTAGAGAATATTCCATCCTAATACAGCTGAATTTACCTTCTTCTCAGTGGCTCATGAATCCTTCTCTAAAATAGAACAAATTCTAGTTCACTGGGGTAATATTTACAAATATAAAAAAGTGGATATAATCCCATCTATTCTGTCAGATCATAAGGCTATGATCTTAGCAATCAACAACAAGAGAAACTACTCAAATACTTGGAAATTGAATAATTACCTCTTAAAGGAATGATGGGTAAAAGAGGAAATGAGAGCAGAAATTAAGAAGTTCTTGGAATTGAATGAGAATGAGGAAACAACATACCAAAACCTCTGGGACAGTATGAAGGCATTCTTCTTTTTTTTTTTTAAGAGAGAGGGAAAGTGAGAAAGACAGAGAAAGAGAGAAACAACTTTATTGAGTTTTTCACATGGCCTTCATTCCTCAAACACTTAGTTGTCTACATGGTGCTGGGGTTTGAACCTGGGTCCTCGTGCTTGCCAGGCAATCGCCACAACCGATGAGCCACCACTCCAGCCCCTGAAGACATTCTTTTTT
>PVKS010003538.1:0-102657 GCA_004027875.1 Aplodontia rufa
AATAACACATCTCACAATTTCTTTTTTGATGTTTGTGGTTAGTTATTTTAGCCAAATAACTAAATTAATAAAGAATGATTTAAAGTTCAGTAAGATATAACAGTTAAATTTTTGATAATTAATTTTAATTGTGAAGTCTATGAATTCAATTTGTAGAATCATTCTTTTTCTTACAAATAAAACTCATTCGGTACTCATACGCACACAACTTCTTACTTGGGTATTAAGAGTTACTAAAAGTTAACTAGTGTGAATGGCACAGGTATTGTCTCCTTTGTACATTTTAACTAGTCCTTTATCATTTCCTTTGCTTTCTTACTTTGATATTTATTTCTGAGGGATGAAACACATGCATCAGAAACAGAAGATGAATTGCTCTGAAGGAAATGAGGGAATTAAAACCAGAATAACAACTCTAAATTTTGTTATTGTAAAATAATGCAAAAACTGCAACACATGGATATTTACTATGATAACACGTTACTGAATTAGCTAACACACACGCGCACACACACATACATATACACATATACAACACACACATGAACATCTTCTCTCTCCAGTAGATGAGTCACTTTTTCTCAAAGTTCTTCACCTGCAATGTTTGACTACCTTATTAAAAGTCAATAATGTAAAGTCAATATGTTATTTATAGGGGCTATTTCAGCAAAACCACTGTGAGTGACATGTGTGTTATAAATTCCAGAAGCAACCATTTCACACTCCTCATAACAAGGTGGACAATTTAAAAACAAATGGCATTGTTTTTAAAAGAAAAAAAAAATACCAAGTGGTGAAACAGAAAGCACCCACCCACGGAGAATTTGCGTAACTGCGAGACCCACACTAAGGGCCAGTTTCTTTGCTTAACTCATCGAAACAATTGCTTTACTTCTCCATTTTTTCATAAGTCCAGAAACAACTGAAACCCTTCATTTAAGCTATTAAAAATAATTTTGTTCATAGAATGTTAAGGCTATCAACTTACCATTTTAAAGTGCTAACTGAAATCAAGGTATGCCACTCTTGTAAGAGAAAAAATATGTAATCCCCTCCTCTAAGTTAATATAGAAATTTAAGAAGACAGTAGTTTAAATGAAATACCCATGGTTATCCTTACTATTAATTGATTAAATTGACCTTTAAGAGCAAAGATGTGACCTGAAACAACCTAGAAATATGTGCCCAAAGCATACTACTTCAACATTCTGGATCAGAATTACCTCAAATTTAGAGAAATGCTGACACAGAAATCGGTAAAAAGTAACTATTGTGCCTCATTTACCCAAGGTCTGCTGAAATTTATAATATTTGTCTAATGTACTTACTTGCACTTGAAATTTTCTGGAGTTATATCATGCTGGTGAGGATACTGGGAATCCCAACGTTGACATAGAATTCCATTCCAAATGGTGTTGATAGTTCCCCTATAACCTTCACCTTGACCTTGAATGCATTCAGTTGTTTCCATAGGGTTATCAGTGTCATTCCTAGTAATGTGAGCTATTGGTAGAATAATGAATTTATATATTATTTCAAGATGTCATCCAATTTTAAAGTTCATTTGCATTACTAGAGTTCTTATTCACTTATGATTTTATAACAATATTAAGAAATTTAATTTAAAATTATTACTATCTCCACTCCAATTTTTCTCATAACCCTAAATTAATTTATTCTTGAATGGTTTTCAAAGGCATTTTACTTTAATATATCACTATAACTTATTTTTGCTCAATATATAGTATTTCTGAAGAGACTGTACAGTTATCCCTAAAATCAAGTTGCTTAAATACTTACAAAATCAATAATGGAAATAAACATGAGTTTCCCTTATATTCTTCTTATTCTTTATATATTCTAAGTGAATATGTAAAATTCTTCTTTTAAATCAACTTGTTGGTATTAAAAAACAAATCAGTTGTTCCTAAGAAGACCTATTTCCTGCTTTTTTCCCTAGTGTAGCTAGTTTATGAAGATCACGTAACCCTCAGTAACTAAGTAAAAAAAAAAAAAAAAACACAAAACAGAATTTGGGTGCTCTTCTTGATTTATTTTTCCATTTTTATTGGTGCATTATAGTTATATATAATGGTGGGATTCCTTACATATTTGTACATGCACATGATATAACAATATAATTTGGCCAATATCATTCCTCAGTATTTCACCTTTCCTTCCCCTCCTTCCCCCCCCTTTTCCCTTTCATCTACTCTAATAATCTCCCTTCAATTTTCATGGAATTCCACCTCCCCCCAACCCTGCAGCACCAACTTTTTTTCCATTTTCCTCTCCAGCATCCACATATGAGAGTAAATGTACAACCCTTTATTTTCTGAGTGTGGCTTAAGAGCTCTTCTCAACCTACATCCATTTTCCTGCAAGTGATATAATTTAATTCTTCTTTATGACTGAATAAAATTCCATTCTGTATGTATATCACATTTTCTTTATCAATCATTTGTTGATAGGCAACTAGGCTGGTTCCATAGTTTGGCTATTGTTAGTTGTGCTGCTATAAAAACGGGGATGAATATATCACTACAACATGGTGACTTCCTTAGGATAAATGCCAAGGAGCGGTATAGCTGGGTCGTATGGTGTTTCCATTCTTTGTCTTTTGAGGAACCGCCATACTGATCTTCATAGTGGTTGTACTAATTTATGATCCCACCAACAATGTGTAAGTGTTCCTTTTTCTTCAGGAGAATAGGTAGCAAAGATTTTCTCTCATTCTGTAATTTTCTCTTTACATTCTTATTTCTTTTGCTGTGCAGAAGCTTTTTAATCTGATGGCATCACACTTATCAAGTCCTAATATTATTTCCTGAGCTTTAGGGGTCCTACTGAGAAAACTGTTGCCTGTGTATAGCTGTAGTGTTGACCCTATGTTTTCTTCAAGGAGCTGCTTAGTTTCTAGTCTAATTTCTAGATCTTTGATTCATTTTGAGTTGCCTTTGGTGCTGGGTCAGAGATAAGAATTTAGACTCATTCTACATATGAATCACTGAATTTACAACTTGTTGAAAGGGCTGCCTTTTCTCCAATGTATGTTTTGGCAATTCTGTCAAGGATTACATGACTGTATCTGTAGGAGTTTATCTCGTCTTCTATTCTGTGGCATTTATCTATGTGTCTGTTATTATGCCAATACCATGTAGTTTTTATTACCCCAGCTTTGTAGTATAATTTGAAGCCAGGTATTGTGTTGCCTGTAGTAATGCTTTTTTTCTTTTGGGCTTAGAACTATTTTGACTCTTATGGGTTGTTTATTCTTCCAAATGAATTTTAGGACTCTTTTGTTCTAATTCTGTGAAGAATGTCATAGGTGTTTTGATGGGTATTGCATGGTATCTGTATATCACACAAAAGCAAATGTTTGGGGGCTGGAGCAGTGGCTCAGCGGTTTCGGTGCTTGCCTGGCAAGCATGAGGACCCGGGTTCAAACCCCAGCACCACTTATACAACTAAGTGTTGGAGCAACTAAAGGCATGTGAAAAACTAAATAAAGTTGTTTCTCTCTTTCTCTGTCTCTCTCACTGTCCCTCTCTCTTTAAAAAAAAAAAAAAAGCAAATGGTTGAAAGGGAGATCAGTAGAGGAAAGTGACCAAGGAATGGGAACGGGGAAGGGAGTAGTACTGGAAAGTGATACTGGCCAAATTTTATTGTTAATTGTTAATTGTATATATGTTCAAATATGTAACAACAAATTCTAGCATTATGCAAACTATAATACACCAATAAAAATGTGGAAAAAATTATTGTTTTCCATGAACCCTATCCTCTTTTTGGGTTTCATATTTGCTCAGTGAAAATATAACTTAAAATATTCTATAACAACTAAAGTTCATGCATCTTCTCAAAGAGAATATGATTTGACAGATCAAAGTCAACATAAACTCTCCCACTACCTTTATAACCTAAATGGTCATGAAAGATGTTATGTTTCTAAATAAAACTTAAGTTTTAAACCATCTATGATGGTTTAAGATATAAGTAAATTTCTTTCATTCATTCCATCCTAGAATTAGATGTACCTCCTTCACCGAGAGGCCAAAATTAGACATGTTTTCAGAGAGTACAGATGCCTATGAACATTTTCTATATTTAATAGTGCAAAATTCATTTAAAATGGCTCTTAAATTTCATTTAAATTTATTTTTCTCATGCAAATAATTATTACATTATGTGACTGGATCTTTCATTTGTTAAGAGTTTCATGTACTATGCTTAACCAAATTAAGTACACCATAACTTTAAAGGTATCCTTTGAAGTTTTGTGAGAAAAAAAATGTGGGAGAAGATTACATTAATGACCATCCCAACCACTGGAACATAATATGTATATAATTTGCCACTAATTACCTTTAAATACCTTTGCTTCAGTTCATTTAAAAAATGTTTAAATGTTCTTAGAGGATAGAAATAAGGTTCAGAAATACTATAAATTAAGAAGAAATTCAAATAGAGATGAAAAATATCCAGAGATTACACTATAAAGGGTTAACCAAGAGATTATATTCTAGATAGTGAAAATATACTGGTATAGTTATATGTATTGATTCAGGAAAACCAAATTTTTGGACTAGGAGAAATTACTTGCATAGGAAAAAGTCAGTGTTTTTTGCTTTTTTTTTTTTAAAGAGAGAGGGACAGTGAGAGAGAGAAAGAGAGAAACAATTTTTTATTTAGTTTTTCATAAGGCTATCGTTGCTTCAAGGCTTCCTTGTGTACGTGGTGCTGGGGTTTGAACTTGTATACTCGCGCATGCCGGGCAAGCGCTATAACCACCGAGCCACCGCTCCAGCCCAAAAGTCAGTGTTGTAACCATTAAATCCTTCATGGATTTAATTATTACCTAAAGGTCTTTGATAAAATAAGATGAAGTTCATACATGATGAAGAATTATATAGACAAAATAAATGTCATTAAATTATCATGTTTCTCTCTTTTTTTTTTTTGCCTTTTTTTCTTTTTTAAAGAAAAGGGAACAGTAAGAGAAAGAGAGAAAGAGAGAAGCAATTTTTATTTAGTGTTTTCATGTGACCTTCATTCCTCAGTCACTTCATTGGTTGTGTATGTGGTGCTGGGTTTCGAACTCACATACTTGTGCATGCCAGGCAAACGCTGCAACCACTGAGCCATGGCTCCAGCCCAAGTTATGATGTTTCTCACAATTTTGGGTAAGTATTAAATGATAGAAGGGGACAAGGTTTGGGGGAAGTTTTTGAAGGATCACAACTCTAAAACTGGTCATAATTGTCACAACGTGTTTCACAACCGGTTACAATACTATGATGGAAAAGAAGACAAAAAATATTCATTCCCTTGACAGTATAAGACTCTCATTTCCCCTGCTGCTATGGTTTGAATACAGCTTATTTCCTCTGAAACTCATGTTGAAATTTTGATTGCCATGGTGAGAGCATTGAAGGTGGGGTTTTAAGCGATGATTAGGTCAGTAAGAGGTATGATTGCCTTTCTTGCAGGAGTGGACCACTGTCTTGAGAGTGGGCCGTTACCATGTGCAGCTTCCCTTGTCCTTTGTCTCCAGTACGTGTGTCCCCTTGCTCCTACAGGCTTCCATTTTGTTTTACAGCTGAATGAAGCCCTTGCTATATGCTGCCTCTCAATCTTAGGCTGCCAGCCTCCAGAAGTGTGAGCCAAAATAAACCTCTATTTTCTATCAACTTTCAAGTCTGTGGCATTCTGTTAGAACAACACTCTGAGGCAAAGCTCTTGGACCTCTGTCAAGACTTATGAGTTGGGGCTGGAGCTGAGGCTCAGCGGTTCCAGTGCTTGCCTGGCATGCGCAAGAAAGTGGGTTCAAACCCCAGCACCACATACACAACAAAGTACCGGAGCAATGCAAGCTACATGAAAACTTAATAAAATTTGGTTAAAGTTAGAGACAACCAGTACAAAGCACTCCCATGAATCTCTTCACAGACTTCATTGCCTGCCTCAAGCACCTAAACTCTTTTATTTCCCTATGTAATTGTGCATGTTTTGTTTTTTTGTATTCATTACTAAATCATTCTTTGAAAGCACTATTCTGGTGTGTGTACCTGTAACATACAGATCCATACTCAATGAACCTAGTTGTCAATCAGGGCTGTCCTTGGCTGGATACTGGACCACACTTCTGAAAAACCAGTTCAGGTTCAGAGAGCTGTTTCTTCTACCATGTGAAGGTAGCTTCACATTGAAAAAAGCAGTGGGGAAAGCGAGTAAACAGTCTGTCTACAGTGTTAATATCAGGTTAAATATCAAATATCATTTCTGGAACTTCCTATTAGACAAGGGTAATTGGAATTTCAAAGTAATTTTTTCACACATAACTTTTTAAAGCAATATATAGAACCTGAAATTAAAAAAAAAACAAGACCTGGCATATGCAGTGAATAACTCAAGCAACCACATGAACATCAGAAAATATGGAGAGGTGATAAAATTTAAAGACTAATAGAAGATAAATATTTTCCTGGTTAGAAGGCAAATTTTTAAATTTCAGAGGGTCTCTGTGATAAGACAGACCTATATTGCAACAGTGCTTTCTTAAAGAAAAGAGCCCATTTGTATACAAATATTGAGAAAAATGTTGCACATCTAATATAGCCACCAGAATTCCCATGTCAAGTTCAGAGACCTGTGCTGTTGTGTTTCTTCTGTATTTCAACTGTGAGGTTTTCAACCAAATTTAATTAAAGAATTTTCTCACTTTTAAAAATCCTCATCATTTGAATCATTATGCTAACATTTTCTAAATTTTCATTAACATAGTTTAAAGTCTTTGACATAAGTTTAAAGAGTCACTACATGTTCACTGAAAAGAACAAAGTTTGTTAAAATGGTTAAATACAGAGCAACATTTTGGATACGGATGAATTGATTGTTTGACATCTTCTAAGTTGGAAGTAGAAAATAAAACTTTTTGGACTTTCCAAAATTACACAATACAGAGGATCATTGCATATTAATTAAATTACAATATTATACCAAATAAATATAAATTTTCATTATGCGTAAACAAGATGTAAAAAATCTTCATCAAGATGTAAGAAAATCAAATAACAGTATTATTATTATTATTTACAAAGAGAGAGAGAGAGAGAGAGTGATATAGAATTGATTTCATTTATTGTTTCATCTGGCCTTTGTTTCTCTGACACTTGGTTGAGTATGTAGTGCTGGGGTTTGAACCTGTGTCCTTGTGTATGCCAGCCAAGTATTCCAACTGCTGAACTACCACTTCAGCTCATAACACTATTATTTTTAATTAATTATTTTAATAAGCATGTATATCTTTATGACTATATATATATATTTATAACTTCTACTTTTTCTTGTGTTTTAATTCATTGGAAATATTCTCTCATGATTTTGGGGACAAATCCACTTAATTCAAATAGCATTTTTAAGAATAAAGTACCTGCTGAAGTCAACGTATCTATATTTATCTCATTTGACATTCAGCTTTTAGAAACAACCTCATAAATAAAAACCACATAATTCTGGTGGCAAAGTGTAGGATAAATAATATAGGTGAATAAAGATATATTAATACAACTATAAGTATAATATTAGTTTACTTTGTTTACTAAATAATTCATTGATAAATAAGAGAAATGATGAGACTTTTTGAAGCTATTTAATAAATATTATCTAATGAACACCATGGTGAATGATTTATCCACAGACCATTTAACCATGATATAAATGTTTGATCATTGCTGCTCACACACTTACTATCCAAACAAAATGAATTATTCCTTAACTGCAGTAAAATGTACTTCTTCTGCTACTCTACTGCATAAATACCAAAACCTGGTGCAAATACAAAACAAATACTTCATGATAATTGATTTGGAAAGTGCTGTTAAATATTGGGAAAGGCATTCCTTTGCAATTAATCTTTTAACATGGGACATGAATAAGGGAAGGTTTTGAAGAGTTTCCAGTGGTGTTAAAGAAGCACAGAGACTTCTCCAAATATCAAGGAAGCTGATCAAGTTGAGATAAAGCAACATGTTTTCAAAATACAGCATCCCCACATACACAAATATTTTTCCAAGTATGTCTACCAAGTTCACACTGAAAATACCAGGAACTCTCTGAGAGTTCCTCACAGATAAAATATTTTGCCAGGGGTGTCAGTGGTGGCCATGCTTTGGAAGCAGATGTGAAGATATTTATATGATCCTCAATGGCCCATGAGTGAAGGAATGTTTTCCTTTGATGATTGACACAAAGTTTTCTGTTGGGAAATATTTTAAGGAAAACAACATTTGCTATTGAAACGTTTCACAGTCCTGTTAGTAAATGACCAATGGATGACTCCTGAACATTTCAGTTTGTTGGTATGAAAGTTCTTTAATCTGATTGCTATCATATTTGAAGGAAGTTTTAAACTTTACGCAGATATTTTGAGATGAAGAGCATCAAATATTATCTAATTCTTGGGACAAGCACCCCAGAGAGACAGAAATAAGTAGAATAAGATCACAAACAATAAATCTGATCAATTTTCTCTGCAAACAGCTGGCCCAGGCCTTGCAGAGAGGCCACATGGTCCTGGTAGCATCTGTGAATGGCAGCCTGGAACTACAAGTGCACACGTATTTTACAAAGAGCCACATCTAGAGCTCTATAAGCTTTATATGGGTGATAAGTAAATCCTTAGACTTACAGACCTTCCCCACATCCCAACACTGCCAAAAGAAAATTCCAGTTTCCCAAACAGAGATAAGCTGCTGCTATTCTTATTACTATAGCTAAGAACAAGTTGCTTCACAGTCTGGCAGTCAAATACCTGAGTATCCCTTGGAGTTCTCACCCCAACTCACTGCTTCTTATTCTCAGCTACTGAAGAGCACAGGATTTACTTTACAATGGTCCCTGGAGAGAAAGTACAGGGTATAAAGCCACTCTCCCATCAACAGTTCTTGTGCTCTTTGGGCCACAGAGGGCAGGATAAGGCACACAGTGAATTTAAAGAGCTTTTTTGTTCTAAAATTGACATGGGAAAGTAGTAAAGACCTCCAAAGTACAAACCTCAAATTGCTTGCACGTTTGCTTTCCATGTGGAGCCAGGATTCACATCTGAAACTTTTCCCTGGACTGTATCCAAATCTTTTCTTGTACAAAAATGCTCAGGAGACAAGACTTTCATGAAAGGTCTTCAATTCTATAGTCTTATTTCTTAGAAGATGACTTGGAAAAGACATCCAAGCAAAAGATTTTTTTCCCTTGAGAAAAGGTACTGATAGTATTATTTCTTCCTGATTGATTCTAAGATAAATCTCTATTTTAGCCTTGAATTAATTAATAAAATTCAATGAAACAATCAGATATCTTAAAGAAGGAAAATAAAATGTTACAATTATTTTGCTAACATACTAGAACACTGCATTTTGAAAGATAATGAAATTCTCTCTAAGTAAGGCCAATGTTTATTTTTACTCATGTAGAGGAGTAAAAGTTTGAGTTTATCCTAGGATCAAAGGAAACACTGAAGTCTTTAATAGCTGTGTGTTTGTGTGATACATGGTAAGGATGAGGAATAATAGCATCCGATTTTTAAAACATTATTCTATTTGCAGTGTGGAGAAGAGATGGGAAGGAGGATATAGAAAATATAAAGAGAAGTCTACTTAGAAGGCCATTCAAATATTCACAATGAAAACTTAATGCTCACTTGCATAAATGAGGCAGTAATGAACAGAAATGGCATATTTGCAATATACTTATGCAGAAGATGACAGAAGATGAAATTGGCAGCTCTTGGTGATGGAGTGAATGTGAGGCATGGAAGACGATACATCTAGGATTATTCTAAGCTTTGGGATTTTATAAGAGATAAATGGAGGTATCAATCATGCCAAAGAGAATTTAAACAGCAGAGGGGACCCTACCACAGGATTATTGAAGAAAATCAGAGAAAATGATAATAATTAAAGGATCCTCCAACCCAATGAATTGCTGATAGTAACAGATAGGAAACAATCAGAGCCACCAGCAGGTGTCTCAGGGTTAGTGTGCTCTCAGAGGACAGTAGCAGCATTACATGTTCTGACACCTAACAGAAAGCTACTCTCAGAGAGTCCAGGACACCTGAGGTTCCCAAGATTCTTTCAGGGGCCTAAGAGATCTAAACTATCTCTATAATAATGTTAAGACATCACTTGTCCTTTATGCAGTAGGGTTTCCAGGTGTCATGTGATTTGTGCTATCCCAAAAGACTGAAGGCAGAAGTAAATACAATACACCAGCAGCCTTCCATTAAGATGACATTAAGAAATTTGAAAAAAAATTCTAAATTTGCAATAAATCTACAAAATCACTGTTTACTCTATTTTCTGGAAAATACAGATATTATTCTTTAAAATGTTTTAACATTTATGAATTGATGTTTATTCAATGTTCATTTTCAATTTTAATATATTAAGTAGTGAATCATATAACCCACACAATTTGAGGCTCCAAATAATTTTGAAGAGTATACAGGTATCTTCAGTTCAAAATGTTTGTCAAATAATGTAATTAACCAATGAAATTGTCTAAGGGACATCAATCACAAGGGATCTTTGCAATTGCCCACAACCTATTATAATTCACTTTATCAAAATAAATTAGTGCCTATAAATAGCATTTCCCTCTAAAAAGCAGTGAACTAATAAACCCTTTGGAATATGCATTAATTACAGGGGGAAATCAGTATATCAAGCATCACATGGGACTTTCAATCTGGGTATGTGCTTGTAATATCTTACGATTTCGTCTTCTCAAAACCCTTGATAAAGGATTTATATGGCTAAAATATTTGTGGCATGCTGACTTTTGGGTAGATTATCTGCTTCTGAGGAATCTGGTGAGAAGGAAGTCTAAGGCCCGTGGCGGTGCACCTTGGAACACATTTGCAGACAATGAGCAACATTCATCCTTTACTTCCAGCAATGGTAAGAACAGTTTCAGTGATTGCAAAAGAGAAGCTTGAAAGCAAAACGATGGGAACAAATTTGTAGTTCAGTTCACAGAAAAGGAATCATGAGCCGTATTCAAACTTAGACTCTGAAAGGTGTGAATATCTCAATATCAAGACAGTGTCAGCTTTTCTTTAAAGTTTTTCCTTGGTCCATTTTGTTCACTTCTGTATCTCCAGGATCTAGAAACGTTTTTGACTTATAGTAACTGCTCAGTAAATACTTACTGAACGGATGCTGTGCAGAAAGGGGCAAACCACCCTTTCCGTGTTCTTTATGTGTTTGCTGGAATTTCCTGCACAAGGATCTTGTCAGTATTTACTCATGACATTCCCCAACCTCATAAAGAAAAGTGAATTTAGATATTCTATGGACTCAGATGCCAAGCACGCCATGTCAATGTAAGCACAATTAAACTTTATATTTCTCCTCAAAATAATACCTCCAAGCGGCTGGAGCATTGGCTTGGTGGTTATGGCGCTTGCTTGGATGCACAAGTACATGAGTTCAAACCCAGCACCCATGTACACAACTAAGTGTCAGAGCAACAAAAGCCATGTGAAAAACTCAATAAAAATTGATTCTCTGTCTTTCTCTCTTTCACTGTCCTCTCTTTTAAAAAAATACCTCTAATATGTGCATCTATCCAATAACTTGGAAAATATTTTCAGCTTTTCCTTCCCACTCCATTCATATTACGTCCAGTTTCCCAATATATCCTGTACATTCTACCTCTTTAATATTGGTCATGTCCTTCTCACCGCGGACCGCCTTAGTTTATTTCTTACTAAATGTATGTTGTGTATTTTATGTTGGAGAGTCTTTTATTCCTCACATCATCCTAGTGCTCTGAGAAATGTTTATACATTGCAATTAAATGTTAAAGCTTCTTGTGACCACAAGGTTCTAAGAGATAAATGTGTTGTGCACGTGCATGTGCACACACACTCACAAAAGCACACATGTGCACATCTGTATATATGCTGGATAGAGTTACATAACTATTAGTAATTCATGATGACAAACAGCATGAATATGTGTTTAATGTATTTTCATAGATCTCTTTTTATTTAGTGTCCTTAAGGTTTTTACAACCCAGGGCAATGTACTACTGTCGAATTCAAGCAAAATAAGAAATCTGCCTTTGTTCAGTAAAGCAGAAAAGGGCCGTAATAAATAGGAAAGTAGGAGATGAACTTTCCCAACTTCTGAGGAGCATGTGCATTTTGGGCTGAAGACTTTGGGAAATAATTTCTATCAGCTTTTCCTTCCCACTCCATTCATATTACGTCCAGTTTCCCAATATATCCTGTACATCTACCTCTTTAATATTGGTCATGTCCTTCTCACCGCGGACCGCCTTAGTTTATTTCTTACTAACTGTATGTTGTGTATTTTATGTTGGAGAGTCTTTTATTCCTCACATCATCCTAGTAGTAAATGAGCTCGGTCATAGACCCCCTAGAAGAATAAGTTCCTTGGGTTTCATACACAAATTTGGAGATCACTATTCCAAATCTCACATGAAATAAAACCATTCCTCTTGCTTATTCTCAGTATTTCTCATGGCAATTTGGGCTACTCTTGGATCCTACTTGATCTGCTTTATATCGATTCAGTTTTTCTAATCATCTTCCAGTTTCTGCTGTTACCCTACAACATACCCTCATTAGCCTAGTCGTCGCATCTTGAGCACAATGAGGCTGCTCTCCCATTCCTGTCTTGGCACATTGCCCCAATAATCACAACCATTTTATAGAATCAAAATAAGAATTACTGACCCTCAATGGAAAGCACCTTTTAGTAAATAAAATAACCTTATTTAAAAAAATAAATGATGATAAATTATGAATCAAGATTTCAAAAATCCGTTTTCAACTTTCAAGCAAATGAGTAAAATAATCACCCATGCTATTATTTTCTTCAAACATACTGAAAACTCAAAATGAGTTCAGTTGGTCCAGACTAAGAGGTAACCTAAAAGCTGGTCCAAGAATTTAATAATACAAATAAAATCAATGACAATCAGATAACCAATTATCTGCTATAAATAATGCAAGTAAATGTGTGTATTGCCTACAAGATCCCCATCCACTGGCGTATGTGTCCTATGTAATCACTTCCCCTTGAGTATGGATGAAACCTGTGAACACAAGAAGGCCGAATACAATGAGACTTGTGATTAGGTTTCATTCCACCAACACATGTGAAGAGATTTGCATATATAACTATAGTTGTTATAAATTGATTTTAAGTTACTCAACAGGGATACAAATATAGGTGATCCCAAAGTACTCAGGTGAGCTTTTGAAAAAAAAAAAATAAGTACAGAGGTCAGAAACCCAAGGCAGTGGAGGTAATATCCTTTTGGCCTTGAAGAAGTAAACAGCCAAATTGCATTAAGGATCATGTGTCAGGAAATGTCAGGTGTTTCTAGAAAGCGAAGGATTTGTGCATCCCTACATCAACAAGAGACTGTATTCTGCCAAAAACCAATGAACTTGAAATGGGGTGCCTAGCATTGTACAGAACCACAAGTCTGGTGAGTATGGTGAGTATGACCTTTTGAGACCCTGGGCAGAGAATACCCTTTCATGACTGACTCACAAAAACCCTAATATAATAAATATGAGTTGTTTTAAGCCACTAAGCTTTTGGTAATTTGTTTTGCCACAACACAAAATTAATACATGATTGAAACCACCACCAAATTTCTCAATTTAGCATTATAGGCTTTGCTTAAGCCGAAACATTTAAAAGAATATCCGTAAAACATTATCTCTGTTTCTCAAAACACTAAGAATGGAAACACAACAAGGCCCAGCTAATACCATTCCTCAGCATTTATCCAAATGAATTAAAATTAGAATATTATAATGATATGGACACTACAATACTTACAGCAGCACAACCCACAATAGCCAAATTATGAAATCAACCCAAACGCTTGTCAGAAGAAGAACAGATCAAGAAAATCTGGTACACATACACAATGGAGTTTTACTTGACTATAGAGAAGAATGAAATGATGGCATTGCTGGTAGAAGGACAGAAATAGAGAAAACCCTGGTAAGTGAAATAAGCCAGACTCTGGAAGCAAAGGGTTGAATATTTTCTCTCATATGTGGAAGCTAGAGTAAATAAGGGAAACTAGGTGCTGGGAGAGGGAGTTGGATATCATAAAGATACAGAGATCAATGGAACAGAAGTGGGAGAATGAGAGGGAGGGAAAGAAATATGGAATGAATTTAACAAAATCGTATTACATACATATATAAATGTTCCAAAGGGAATATCTCCTTAAATTTTATAGAATGTACTAATAATCATAAAAAAAATAAATAAGGGAGTGAAAGGAATATAAGTAGAGTAGAGGAGGTAGAATGGGGAGAGGGAAAGAGGAAAGGGGGAATGTGGATTGAAATAAAATACCTTGTATGTATAATTTTATCAGAACAAACCCAAATACTATATATAATTATAATACTCTAAAAAACAGTATCTCTCATGCTTTCTAGAATGTCAACTTTATTTTATTATTTTAGTAAAAGTGTAGCCTTTGGGACTGGAGTGGTGGCTCAGTGGTTATGGCATTTGCATGGCATGAGCAAGTACATGGGTTCAAACCCCAGCACCCACGTATACAACTAAGTGTCAGAGCAACAAAAACCATGTGAAAAACTCAATAAAAATTGATTCTCTCTCTCTCTCTCTCTCTCTCTCTCACTGTCCCTCTTTCTTTAAAAACAAAAGTGTAGCCTTTTCCTACATCCATATGTACAAACATAAATATTCTTAAACTAAAATTTGTCCTTCAATAAAAAATTTTTAAACATTTTCAAAGTTCAAAAGATTATTTTAATTTAAAAGACAAAGATTTGGCTCACAAATTGCACTATCATTTTCTTAGAAGTAACATCCTAAAAACACCGCACTCTGTTTAACACAGTCATCGGAATTATTGCATGTTACTTACATAACCAGCCAATTCCCCTTTAGATAGAAAAGAAAAAGAAACTTATTTAACATTTAGGAAGTGTCATATTCATTTAATTTCTTTCATCTCCCAATTTCTTTTAAACATACACTAAAGATTCACTTAAAACCAAAGAGAAGTGCAGTATTGGATGTCTTAATGAGTACAAGCATGGTACATACAGAGTGAATACACAAGTGGACATGTATGTGTTTATTCTGATCTTATTCCAGACAAGATTTATAGCACACACATGCATGCGCACGCGCACGCGCACACGCACACACACACACACACACACACACACAGGAAACAGTTTATTGTAATTAATTGATGTTGAAGTTTAATATAATTAAACAAGTCAATGAGTAGAACTAACCCAATCCTTACAGAGCAACACTGTCACATGAGTCATCTCTCTCTCTCTTTTTTTTTTAAGGACAAAACAGATGATTCAATTTCCTTGGAACATTATGTTTAATTCTGAGAGGTTTCCAGATTCTGCAACAATTTCACATATGCCACGCACATCGGCTTTCTGTGGACTTTATGAGTTGCCCAAAATATTTCCTTTTATTAATAGGTCTAAAGGGAGAGAGATTTACCTTGGCAACACAATAGTGTGAATATTATTGAGTTAGGTTTCTTCAGAGGACTAACTACACCAGACTGTTACAGGGAAATATGCAAATATATCTATCCATGTCCTCATAATTGTACGTATTACTTCAGCTACTGATCCCAGATCTTGTGTAGATTATTTTTCTATATCTCTCTATATGCAAACCTAGGTATGCAATGTTATCATGCCAACTTAAAACATTATCACATCTTAATACATTTAGGCAACTATATTGATCTGAAAGCATGATAGGCTTCAGTTGAAAAAAGAAGAGCTCTATTTGTGAAAACAAAAATATGTCTATATCTAATTATGGTCCAGTATGATTTCAAAGAAGAGCAAAAACATGTGAGTTAGCCACAGAAGAGAGAACACATTTACAAATTTAAAGGGACACAAGGGGTAAGGAAAAGAAAAACTTTTTGGCATAAATTCAGGAGAACTGGGTAAGTGTCTGCATCTAGAAAGGATCATAAGATCTCCTAAGAAATGGGCTCGAATAGAATGCAGGCTGTGCAAAAGGACAGTGAAAGAAGTAAGCATCAGCTTCTAGAGACTAAAGACGTCTGTGAAAATGTTCTACTAGACTTAGTTTTCTTCACTGCAACTTCTATCAATCACCAACAGGCTCACGGTCAGTTGACAATTCATGTTATATCTCTGGGTAGAAAGGCAGGGAAAGGATCCAGGACTAGAAGCTAAGGTTCTAAGATCCAACTTTTACTGTCCCAATGACTTTGCAATATTCTGCATATTCCTGATCTTCTCCTCTGTGTTTTTTTTTCATTTTCTTGAAAACATGGCAATGTTTACATTTATTATATGTGTATTTATGTATACACTCCTTTCACAATAATAACTCTCTGAAAATTCAAAAGATTGGGTCAGATTATGTAACACATTCTTAAAATATGAAGCATCATTAAAGCGCACATTAAAGCATCAAATGAAATAGTTGTTAACCTGTCTCACTAATAATCGCCTGCTTAGATCCAGTCTGTGAGAGGAAAAGGAAGCAATAAATTTGACCCTAACTTACCACACATTTTAATTGCACAGTACTCCCAAGGGGTGTCAGGGTCAAGAGTATAGCACCATGGCCTCGGCTTGCCATCAGGGTTGCGGCAATAATTATCATCAAAGCCCTTGTCGGGGTATCTGCAAACCACACCGAGAGAAGTGTCACGTAAATCTGCCTGGGAACATACCTAGCCTTCAGTTCACAGATAGCTTTCTACTTAGTTTGGATAATACTAGCTAGGAAAGAGCAGGTTTTTAATCTTTTCTTTACAGGGACTGCTGTAAAGAACTACTAGATCTAGTCACATATTCCACTAAGAATACAGTATCATCCTCTGTGCTAATAAGTTAGGTCTGTTTGGTACCTGTCTACCAGTCCAGATTCCAACTGAATCACTTTTTCATACAGATTCCAACTGAATCACTTTCTCATACAGCCCAATTAAGGACAGATTCCAAAAAACACAACCGCATGTAAAATGCTCATTAAAAAAACAGGTCCTCCTCCAGGGCTTAAAGTTCAATTGGAAGTTTGGTTTCAATCGCTGTTACTAATGATAGCTCACTTTCAAAATGGAGCCCTTTAGGTCATGCCCTCAGCTCCACCAGGGCAAGAGACCAACTCCATCACACCACTTTCTCCATATCCACCTCCTTTTCAATTAACAGAGTCCTGAATTGGTGACTTGATTTTAATTGCTACCACATCCCTTCTGCTCTCACTTAAAAGACACGCATTTAAAAAATAAATCAAAAGTTTTAATTTCATTTAAAAGAACAACAAGCAACAAAAGCTAGTAAGAACAGCAACTACCAAAAATTACAAGAAAAGAGGAGAGGGGAAACCCCTTTGTATCAATTTCCAAAGGAAGGAAGGGATAGAGGGTTTTTTTTTTTTTTTTTTTGGCAATATTTGTATTTTTATTCTTTCTAGTAAAAATAAAAAAGAATTTATTTTTCTTTTCTTTTTTTATTTCATGTGAAATGAACAAGCAAAAGATACAATGGTTGTTGCTTTTAACTATTGAAGTCCTGGAGAAAAATTAGACATAATTGCTCGACTTCTCCAAATTTAGCTGACCCATTAGCAATTTTTAAATGTACCAGGATAAAGCAGCCAAAGAATTACTGGCACCAGTTTCCATTCATTTTTTCACAGGCATGACCTAAGTCCAGGTGTCACGCATATGACCCATAGAATGTGACTCTCTGAAGATGCTGCTCCAGAAGATTGCTTACATTTAGCAATAATTAGTCCTCCCGTGGCCTATCAAAGTGATTATTACTAAAGTGGTCCTGTCCTTCTTTCCTTTGTGCTATGAAAGTCAAAAAGAAAGCTTCCATTAGTGCTTCCACTTTGCAACCCACTATGGTCTTGTGTTCAAGAACTTCCTGATTTTAGGGACTCAACCTAATCAGGCAACATCAATAAAAAGTACAGCCAGTGTTCTCATATATTTACCCCCACAAAGGACACCTCTCCCAAATATATGGCTTCAGCAATACTGTCAAAAAAATCATCCAAATATTCAGGGGAGTTCTAAAGTGATTGTTTATGCCCTATCAGTAAAATATCATACAAAGAGAGTTTTCATGGAAATTTATCATGGAGCTATAACAGTTTGTACAGAGATACATCAGAAGCAAGATTCAGTGATATTTTACCTTTCGGGCAAGAATTTATGCCGGTGTGGTGTCTGATGATCCCAGCGCTGACAAATCTTGCCTGATTCTGTATGATCCATGGGACCTCGATAGCTTTCCCCATTGCAGGTCATGCATTCAACTAATAAAATTAAAGTATGGCACATTAATTGTTTTTGGCAGCAAAATCAAGAACAATGATGTTCTATTGAAATAAGAGTAAATCTATTTTTTAGTAAGCTGACTTTTAGAAAACCTTATAAACTGTCCTAATTTTAAATTGGGGCCTAATGTACATAAACAGTGGCATAAAATACATCCTATGGAACTCTGTGTAAAGGCTAAGTGTGATTTGTGTCATGCAGACTTACCACAGGGCCTGGATGCTACCTGTAAATTTTTTCAATAATTCTCTAACTATATGTCAATGCATAGAAACTGAAAATACAAGATGAACAATTGGAGATTTTTCTCTTTTTGGTCTAAAATGCAAGGGTCTCTATTTTCAGCATAATTATGTTTCTCTCTCAACTCACCATTCAAATACATACACAGTAATTGCATAATTTGAAATGAGTACATGGCATATTCCTATGGTTAATGCTATAATCAGGAACCAATGTATTTAAGAGACCACCTTTGGATAGATATTGGTTACAATTCAAAGAACACAAATTTTAAAAAAAAACTAAATAGAAATCACAGATTTTTTTCTCTTAGTGACTATACATGTTGTGTAGGTTTGGCAAGTTTTCATTCTTATCTAAAAGAGGATAGAAAATGACCTGCTATTGAACTCCTTATACCCACTCTTTTAAAAATGTATATGCTGATCTAATTATGCAGGATCTTACTGATGATTCTGTAAGGTTAATTAATTGTTCTCTTCTGGCTGGTCTTTTAGGTCACACTGAAAACTCTGAAAATGAGACTTCTCAAACAGAAGGTTGATTTGTAGCACAGCAAGCATCCTGCAAAATAAATCATTGCTTGGCTCTCCTATGAATCCGGCAAATTTCCCCAGACACATCATTTGTATCTTGTGCTTACTGATCATCTAACTTTAGTTGAAGTGATGAAAGATATCAATGTTTAGCTTTATCCACTGGAATCTAGCCTAATGGATATTGGTAGTAATTAGGCATATAATATTAGAATCATCACTTTTGAACCTCTAATTTTTAGAACATAACAGGATATTAACTATTAACTCTCTGAAACACTTGATCTATCTATTGGCTTGATCATCTACTTCCTTTCACATAAGTTAATTCACAAACTAAGACAATAGACCTCTTCAACTTCCACTCATTTGATACTTAGATTCCCCAGAATACAATCAACAAGCACCTGAACTATAAACCTGAGGGGTCCAAGAGCATATTGATAAGGTGCTCAGGTTAGCCAAGGTTGCTTCCACTTTGATATGCTGAGCACAAGTTATATACCATCACATTGCAGCTTTCCTTTAGAATAGAATACAGATTAATTTTGTTTCCCTCCCTTTTTTTAAGGAATGGAAGATTTGGTATTTTTAATGAAAAGGATGCAGCATTTATCATTGCAGTTTGCTCCTTTGTATTGAATAAAAAAGTAAGATGACTATGATCACTCATAAAGGACAAGCATTCAAAAGTATAATACCTTTTCTTAATAAACTCATTTAATTAAATGTGGCAATCATTAAATATGACATCTATTCCAGTGACTGTTGAAGTATTTAAAGCCCGGGTACTAAACTGATATTAATACTAAATTTTATACCTCAATTTTCTAGTGTGTGTGTGTGTGTGTGTGTGTATACTATTTCCTTCAGCAAATGCAGTCTGTAATCATATATACCCTTCTAATGAGAAAGAAAGGAGTTATTTTCTAGGAAACAGTACTATAGGCATTACCATAAAACACTTTTCTTGGACTTACAGAATTTTATTACTCTTGGGAAAAAATAGCTACTCAAATGAAATAGATGATTATTTAAGATGACTATTTCCAGAATGAGTGAGTTAGGTCAATGTTTTCTCCAAACATCAATGTGCATAAAAATATCCTTCAGATCTTATTAAAAGGCCAACTCCAATTCAGTGGTTCTGGGTTGGCACATTAATAATTAGATCCCAGGAGATGTTGCTGGTACTTGGACCCTCATTTTAAGTATCAAGTTTGTAGATACTGTGATCTATTCTAAAGTTCTAAGTATTTAGTGGCAATGGCTTTTTAGGAGAGACTAAATTTTACTTGGACCTTGAAAGATAGATGAGAGTTGGATAAAGTATAAAGGAAAAATTGCAATAAAATAGTGAGTAAACATGAACTAGTATGTTCTGTTTGTAATAAAGTGAAGAAAGAGATATGGTTGTGGGCCTAATAAGATAAAAAAAAGTAATGAATACAAGTTAGCAAAAATAGTGTTCAATTTTGAAGCAATGAACATTGTCAGAGTGGGAATTAAATATGTTCTGTGATAGAACTGAGATGCTAAAATATTACATCAATACTTTTGGCTACTTATTTAATTCTGTTAACATATAAGATATTCTTTGATTATTACAGTAAAAAAAAAAACAAGGCTAACATAAATGTTAAGAGACTTACCTAGAATAGAAAATGTCAAACCTGTGTCTGGAACACAGATCCTCTGACCCATAGTCTAGAGTTCTTTCCATTTTCCCAAAATTGTCTCTTGTCCTACTTACTTTCACATGTTTCTTACAAATTCTAACTGGCCATATTTAAAAATAGACTGATAATTTTAGGAAGTCAGTATCCTTTTCTTATACAAAAAAGTCTCCATTAACCTTTGCCTTCTTCTTTAAAAGATTACCTTCATGTTGGATTCTTACCTATTGGAGGATGGAGAAAAGGAGGCCATCGGAAAGCAATTAGATTAGTCAAGTTACAAAACCTAAGTGGCTGAAAGTTTGTTATTTTACTATTGAAACAAACTCTCAGATTAGTCACAAAAATTATGTCAAGAAGGCCAAATTTTGAACTTATTTTCAAACTTCTGGAATTCTAAGAATCTTTAAGGTTTCCACCTACTCAAGCAAATAGCTGAAATTAAGAACTATGTAATGGTGCAAGGGAGTTAAGGATTGCCCCTTTGACTCTTTGCCTCTGCCAGTGCATTATTTAACCATTCTAGAAAGCTCTTCTTTTTAAAAAATAAAAACAAAAGAAAAATATTCTGGATCACATAAACTTAAATATTCACAAGTACAATAGTCTGATTATACTTCTGACTTAAATGAAAGCAGAAAACTATAAAAACTACACATAAACTATAATATAATGAGGATTAATCTAACATCTTTGCAATCATACCAACCAAAAAATTGTGTACTGTTTTTCTCAATCATAAAACCACATGTGTTGTGAGTTTGCAAACTAAAACAATTACTTGAAGTACCTGAATCTATTTTGTGTCACTGTTTATTTTATTATAGTAAATGTAATCCCTCAGAAAAATCCATGTATACAATTTCTTCAGCAAAACTGAATGATTGACATATGAATAGCTTCACAAATCCACATTTATAGGAAATTGTTTTCTTTCAATATTTTTAAGGGTCTTTCTCCACACAGAATATGGAATTGTACACATTAAGTTATATCAGTATTGTTTGGGACTTTAATGTATTTTTAAAATAATGATTTGACTAAAATACATTTAATTAAATATGGCAATCATTAAATATGACATCTATTCCAGTGACTGTTGAAGTATTTAAAGCCCGAATACTAAACTGATACTAATACTAAATTTGATACCTTAATTTTCTAAATCTTTTAAATTATGCATTAATTGGTAGTATTTTCATAATTGTGTAATATTTTCTTTTTCTTATGTTGACAGATAAAATTATGCATAATTTATCATGTATGAAAACTACATTTTAAAGCATATGTACATTGTAGATGGACTACATGTAGCTAATTAATATATGTTTAGCTCAGTTTTCACTTTTGTGCTAAGAACATTTAACATCCATTCTCTATTTTCAAGAATATAAAATATTATAATAAAGCATAGTCATTTGTTATATAATAAATAGATCCCTTGAACTTTTTCCTTTTTCCTGACTGAAAAATTCTAAATGTAAAAAAATAGTTATTTTTTAATTATTAATATATTTCAGTTTTATAATATAAGAAATTAATATTAATTATAGGATACCATATAAGTCTTTCATAAACTAACATTTTAGACAAATTTCAGACAATCACTCAATCAAGAGTTTAACATAACAAAAATTTCTAAATATATATATACTCTTCTATGCATCCAAAGTTTGACCACAAGTTTTTATCCCGTTTCATTTTCAATATACAAAATGATAATTGCTCTCTCATTCATAATCTTTAAAACTTTCTATTTAATAAATTAATATCTGTAGATAGAAATGGCTCACCCATTATACTATGTAAGCATTTTGGATTGTGAGATTTTTTCATCTTATATATTTTAGTAGACATTTATGTCATAGCTGCATTTTTTTTCTATGTTTATATTATTCATTATATAAATGGCTCTCTTTTACTCTTTGAATGTATTGGCAAGACTACTTATTTTGCATCCTCTTCTTTTTAAAATCCCATTAAAACATTGCTCAATTTAGCTTGAATTTAAAATATCACTGTTCAGTTCACATTCCCTGAAACATGTTTAGCCTACAGGTGTCGATTCATTTCCCTCAAAGGAAGACTATTTCACCATTGTCAGACCTCTAATTATTTCCAGAAAGAGCATATTTGCAACCTTTAGTGCCAGGATGACTGAAAACATCATGTGCCTTTAATACAAATGAGCAATGCCCTTTTCTGGGGAATTTGGATGACCTCAAGTTATTAAATGATATTAAAGAATTACATTCTAATAAGGATAACGGAAAATAGTAATTTTTAAATTACTTCTTTTATAACCCTTTTATTCTCCATCACCTATCCATTTAGATCTATTATCAATGCATTCTGAGAAAGGTTTTTTTTGTAAACTAGGGGTTGAAAAATCTCATTCCCACAAGGACCAGGCGGGTAATATATGTGCTAAACCATACAAAGTTTGATGGAATCACCTACCTTTGAAAACACTTTGTCAGGTCAAACAAAAACAATAAAACTCCTTGCCAATGATTTTCAACTTCAGAAAACTGTGATAGTGGAGATGCCCCTAAAATAGGGTTTTTATCCTTCCATGTGCAAATTTAAGACAAATATTCATTATAGACTTAGTCATACAAAACAGACTTGTTCATAATGTTATCACAGATAAGTTTATTATTTTTAAAAGAAAAGAAAACAATGAGAACTTTATAGGGAACAGAACATGACATGGAATGGAAAGTAAGAATTTACAAACAGAGATGGAACTGGCTCTGTCACATGAAGTCAAAGATCATGAACTAACTAACAACAAAACATATATTCACCTTTGTGACAATTAGCTAACAATGCCCTTCACTTGTTATTTGGTAAATATAAACCTAATATTAAAAGGATACTCATGGAGGCTATATTTCAAAAAATATATTTGGTTAATAAACAGATAAGATATCTTCATATAAAAATAGGACAGTATTCCAGCAGCCCCTTCCCCCTACCCGCTGCAAGTACTTCAAAACCCTAATGAACTTTTAAAGTAATTTAATCCATGTCTCCTTTGGATTTGGAGAATTATAGATTTTTGACAGAGTTGAAAAACCCAGCTATTCAGTAGCCAAATAAATAAGAAAACTGAAACCACATACAATGCTGAAATGGTTATTCTTCCATTTTATCAGTCATTCAGTTTTCCGTTGCAAATGTAAAGATAGTGCCCTTTTATGCTGTGAGAATTGGTAAAATACAGACATGGCTTTACAGTACCTTTCTTCAAGACAATTTGGGGCCCACTGCTTCCATCTCTTAAGATACTATTGTGAGTGGCACTCAGTCCCAGTGTATGTGTCAAATTTGGTTATTGTCACATTTTCACTAAAATATACATAGGGATTGCAAACTTCCAGTGAGCCCCTATCGTATTCTCTTCTGGATCCACAGACTTTGCAAAGCTCATACTATATCAGAGTAGCTTTGACCAAATTTATGCAGAAGCATATGTCAGATGAATAGAACTAACATCACTAATATAGAGCCAATTTCATTCAGCTCCCTTCAGGTGATGCATGGGAGCAAACTTGGAGTTAGGTGAGCTTGAGACAGCAGGTAGGTAAGCTCACTTTTAACTCTCCCCAAAAGGATGTCTCAAGCTGATATTTAAATTCAAACAGAAAACTAGCTCCGTTATTGTGCATTAATCTAGTAATCATCAGACAGTTTGTAAAACATTGTGTAAAAATGCTCAGATAATTACCTATGGTTTCATTTGAATAAACAAGATGTTCACTTGTAATTGATTTGTTTCTATTAACCTTTAATGTGAGTTACAGTTCTACATAGGGGAATAGAGTCCCCACACCGCATTCAGGTTCATTTACCTTCTGAACACTGAGGAATGTCACAGACTTCGTAGCGTACCTCTGGATTGCTTGTGAAACACCATGGTCCCCCTTCTTCCCCTCGAGGATTTCGACAGTAGTTTTCCTGTAGGTCTTTACCCCGATAGCTCGAAGGCAAAAAGCTAGTTTTAAAATGATAATCATTACAGTATAAGAGCATGCAACTTTATGTTGGGCCTATTAATTTTATTAATTAGTGGGTAATATTTTTCTGAAAGTAGAGAAACCCTTAAGTCTATTGCATATACTTTGATATATCTTAAATTCTGTCATTTCCATATATTTCTAAAATGCTTGAGTTTTATTAAAGTTCATCTAACTGAACTTCTGTATTCAACAATGAGTTATTAACTGCTGGATTATCTAAGATGTAAATACTCAAGCATTTAATTGATGTAACATAAAACAATTTCAAAGCTCTACTCAAAGATAGCAAATGCTTGGCCAAGACCTCTTATGAGAGAACTGAGAAATCATTGTAGTGAGCTTTGAGGTCTCACTATTACCCTGCTTATGCAAGATCATTACCTGTATAACTGCATTTCTTATGAGGACTACCACCCCGCTTTTCTATGTAATTGAGAAACAGAGCAATGAATAACATGAATAAAGAATACAAAATTAATCAAATCTGGACTTCAATGTTAATTCATTCTCTAACTAACTGTGAGACCCAGCAAGAAATACAACCTCTACCAGCCTGTTAGTTTTACTATATATACACTGAGTACAAACATCACTTGTAAACTTATATGGTTACTTTGAGATTTTTAAAAATATGATTGGGTAATTGA
Organism: Aplodontia rufa; assembly: GCA_004027875.1. Classification (NCBI taxonomy): domain Eukaryota; kingdom Metazoa; phylum Chordata; class Mammalia; order Rodentia; family Aplodontiidae; genus Aplodontia; species Aplodontia rufa. The sequence goes on from PVKS010003538.1 coordinate 25,536, forward strand.
TAATTAACAGATGCTGCCCATGATTAAGCACACTCCACCTTGTAGTCACTATTATGTCATAATAAAGAAGAGAACTGTTTATTCTCTTCAAAACTTTTGATAATATTGATTATGGCTGGGACTGGGTAATCACAGACATAGCTCCTAATGATACACTATTGGGTGATATAACTTCAACACATTACCTTCACCTAAAATTTCTAGCACGTTTGTGATAGTTTTATCATCAGCATAAAGTATTCTAACACATCAGAACAGGGTAAAGACTTTTTATTCTTTTTGTATTGCTTATGGTATTAGATTCAATGATACTACTTTTATCTGCTAGGCTGCACAGAAAAACCATTAAAAAAAGAATACATACCCATCAGTTATACCAGTAAAAGGTTTTTTGAAAATCTGGTTGCACTTTCACCATTTTATTGGGTATTTGCTGAAAACCTTTATTTCTGTTTTATCAATCTTAGAATTCTACATATACTTAAAGTCCAAGAAGTTCGATCTCTTAGTAAATATGATATGAATGCGTTCCTTACTCAATGTCAATTGAAATTGAGAAATGGATATGCTAATTAGCTTGAGCCTATCACTAGCCAATATATACATGAATCAAAACATCATGTTGCATCTTATAAATACATAGATAATATGTGTCAATCAAAAAGAAAAAGAAAAGGAAAAAGAAAAAATTCATTTTTTAATGTTGTAAAACAGAATGAATACAGAGATGAGACAGGTACCAACCAATATTTGGCAATAAAATTATTTTGTTTGGACATGAATGTACATACGCAAGACTCAAGCCTCAGAAAAAAATAAACTAGTGATCAAAAAAAATAGTCTATTCTAAGAGGCTTATCATTAAGTACATATTTTCAATGAACCAAATTAAATATTATAAACATTATGCAACTACAAAGTATCTTTAGATAGAGAATTTATATCCCTTACTTCACTAGCATTTTAAAAATAGAGAAATGAAAATAAAACATTTGGTTACATGACTAAAAAAGTTATAATATAATTAAACTCATTGTAATTTCACAGTGGTTTCTAAGAGTTATTAATTTTCAAAACAAAACAAAATATTTTGTCATTGTTTTAGCCCCATCTTTCCCAAATATTTTAGTGTATCTTTTATTATTTGTGACACTGCCTAAAATTTATTTTCTTTCATTTTTGGCATGACTTAAATTTTCATAGTAAATTTATATTAAAATGATCATTATTTCTTTCAGAATCAAAACTGATTTTTGCATTGTATATTTTCATGAAGCCAAATTTAATTAAGAAAATTCTACTAAAACTGTATACTGTGGAAAAAGGTAGAATGGTAAAAATAAGTTGCTGTTAATCACAAAACCTATATTGCTATGTTATGTTTTACCTAACTAGCTGACATGTTCCTTTAACTACTTATCTGCTATTTCAATTTCTTCACTTAAAAGATAAATGGAATGGACAAGGTTATTATACGTTGCATTTTTCTATCTCTTTTTAATTAAATTCAATTTAGAAGCTAAATAGTGATTTTTAAACTATATTGAATAGACACATATGCAATATCCACAGGTTTAAAGAGGAATTCTTAATCCGTGCACACACACACCTAGAGCTACCCACATTAGCATATACATAAACCTTTCTAGTGGATTTGTAAAGTCAAGCAGAAGTTATGAAGTAGTGAATGTTTCCATAATTTAGTAGGGAAAAAAAAAAAACAGGAAAAGGGATAAAGGAGAAATTGAAAAAAATGTATGGCCAAAAGATAAATGAAATTTTCCCACTAGACGTGATAAAATGAAAATGAAAAGATGGACTTCTTTCCACAATTCTGAATCCAGCAATATCAGATTCCTCTTTAGGACATGGAAGTTAAAAAACAGTCTCGAGCTCTCTTTTCTTCATTCTTCAGTGTATTTAAACTAACTGATTTTCTTTTGTGTCCCAAGAAGTTTAGCATGGTTTTCCATAGCATCCCATACTTGGTCAAGGGATAAAGCCTGGCACTGTCTTTTCACCTGCAGGTGTTCTTGTGATAAATGTTTATGAGAGCCTATTATACAGGCAGCCTCTGCCCATCCACTGGCTCTGTAATAAGCTTTCAGTCACATACATACTATTTTTAGTTCTCTGTCCTTGCTGTTAGCAAGACTGTAAGAGAGATAAGTGAAAAATATTTGAAATTGGGTTATAGCCAAATATATTTTGAAATATAAACTAGGTCTTCTGGGTGCTAGCCTCCCTTTCTTTTCTTTTAATATAAACTGTGCTTGGAGGAAACTTGATCTATTCAATCATCTGCTCCCTTAATGAATGCTGGGTGGCTAATGAAGGATATAGATGTAGATAGCAGGTCACCTGATTTTCTGGTTAAGCTTCTATACTAATTTTATCATCTTTCATCATCTTTTCATTAACCCACTTGTAAAATATTTCAATTTAGGGAGTCAATAATAATTCACTCCTTCAGATACAAACAGTTCATTTTTTATTTCCCATAAAATTGGTCTTTAGTTAACACTTAACTTCAAAGCACTAAGTTATCATGCAGATATTCCAATAAGCTGCTAATTGATGAAAATTAAATGTGGCTTCTATCTAATACAAAAAAGGATTTGATTAATAATACAAGATCCTCTCAGCCATAAACTGCTATATCACAAGGAAATGTTCATTGGCAAAATAGCTGATTGGACTGGGAAGCCAGTTCCCAGGGAGATCTATTTCGCATTTATTCCTCTAGCAGAGAATCACAATTATAGAGAATTTAGACTGAAATAAGACCTCTTCTAGGTCAGTCCAACACACTCCCCTTGACTAAGGTAGGATTGATTTCAAATGCCATTCCATTGTAAAAACCTTTAACCTACCTACTTACATAAAATATTTTCTTTCTTATGAAGACCCTTAAGAAAAGATAAAGTTGATTATATTGCTCATTTTGTAATATAAGGGTATAATTGTCAGCAACTAACTAGGGAAATTTTATTTGTATTATTGAAATACTGTCGACCTGTTCAGTTTGGATACTTAAATATCAGTTTGGATACTTAACTAGGCGAGATCAAAGGTTTGAACCCATTGAGGAAGAACTTTTTCTTTGTATGTGGGTCAAATAACTAATTTAATCTGTTTACTAAAGTGAAATCAACCATGTTACAAAATTAAGCCAAAAAAGTAGAATAAATGAAAAGTATATTCATCAAGGCCAAGACATTACTGCTGTTGCAAAAGGAGTCACAACCTGTGTCCTACTGATAAGCCAAGCATTTCATGTCCTAGGGAGCTACAAGCACAGGTTACACAGTATTACTGTCTGGGTTTATATTAAGGCTATACAACCTACAAGCTGTGTATCACCCAGCAATATACTGGTGTTCTTTTTGCAACAATTTCACCATGTATACAAAACAGAACCAAACCCATTTTATTGTTCTCATGACTGCATGCTATACAACAGTAAACTGCTCAGCAAGATACTTGGCGCATTAAACTGAATCCAAAGCATTTACTAACCAGGAGACAGCTGTTTTAAAACTACTAATTCCTGTGAAAATTATTTATGAAATAAATCTGAAAATTGTAGCTATTTTTAGTTCTCTGGTAGGTATTAGACACTTATATTTTTCTACCATAATGATTAAAACTCTTAATCTAATGAGCCTACGAATATTGTGTTTACTGGTCTTTAAATAGTACTCATCTGTTATAATAAGCACAATTCTCTTCAATGTAGACATTTAATTTCCCAGGACTGAATTTTCTCTGCTCTTTAGGCAATCAGTGAAAGGGGGTCTTTAGTTGTACTTTGGAATAGTCTGAGGAGTTGCAAAAACCACTGGTACCTCTCCCTGATTTAACTGGTTTGTTGCTCCAAGCCAAGATTGGGATCCACCAAGGTAAAAACACATTCAGCCTTCACTAGGTCAGAGTCTGATCCACCTTGATCTGTCACTGTCAGTCTTTTTTTAGTAATATAGTACTTTCTCAAAAGCAAAAAGAAGAAAAATTCCTTTCCTCTCCTGTTTGTTCACAAGCATCAAGATGGGTACATTTCAGCTTTAAATTAAGACAATGCTAGGCCACTTTTTAATGATAAATTTGCTAATCTTTTGGTACCTGTAGGTAATGAAATCACATAAGTCTTGGTTTCACACAATTCCGCAATGTTGACCAAGTTTTCATAGTACTGTAGAGTCATTCAGACAGACTAATGTGAGACTGTTTAACACGCAAAAAGAGAGAGAGAGAGAGAGAGAGAGACCTCATCCTTTTTACTTTGTGCTGTTCTTACCTGTGTTCGTGTGGTATCATGGAATTCCAGGGCTGACACTTGATGCCACTTTTGGTGATAGACACTGTTCCCTTGTAGCTGCCTCCTTTACCAATGATGCAGTTCCTAATGTAGTCTATCAAAGAAGGAGAAGAAAATGTTGTAAAGATGTCTTTCTTTTAATCTCAGTAAAATTGTGTGGATTTTTGTGTGCTGTAGTTATTGAAGAGAAAACATAAAATTCCATTCAATCTGGAAGTAATTAACTCTTATAAACTATTTCAAATAACATAGAAATTTATTGCCTAAAGCTTCTCATGTTTTCAAAATAACATTTCAGAATAATCTAAAACAAACAGGCAGGCTATTGAGAAGTTTTAATTAAGTGAGTATATTAAACATGGATACCTACAGAGGCCAGTCTCTGGACTTAACACAAAACAGTCTAGACTCTCAACTAGCCATGTAGTTGTGATTTGCTCAAATATACAGTCTTAATAAAATATTAAAAATAAAAGGTAAGTGATTTTTAAAAACTATTTTGAATTCAGAAGTTTAAAAGAACAAAATTAATTTATTTTTTATCTAAGTAAAATTGTGTGGTTTTGTACATACATTTGCATGTATGACATAAAAACATAACGTTGATTATTATTTTTGCTATTTTTTTCTAACATTTCAGCTACTAAGTTATAGAAAAGCTGAATTTTAAGACGCTGCATATTCCTGTCAAATAATAGTATATGCACTTGTTCACAAACTAGATGAATGCATTAGAATGCACATACGTTAGATTATGAATTATGTTTATGGATTTGTAGAATTATTAGAATATGTAGAGATTACCTTATTTTCTACCATTAATTTGCTATCAATTTTATTTAAACATTAACCCTAGCAACATGAAAAAAAATCTATGTATATATTGTCAATGTCCAAATTTAATAGGACACAGCATGTTTTCTAAAATTACTAATTTTAAAATAAGTGTTATTTGTATTGGGCATATTAGTGGATGCCTGTAATTCCAACAGATATGGAGGCTGAGGAGGAGGGAGCTCATAACTTCAAAACCATTCTCTGTAATTAGTGAGGTCCTAAGCAACTTAGTGAGAACCTGTCTTAAAATAAAAAATAAACAAAAAGGGCAGGAAATGTGGTTTAGTGGTTAAATATCCCTGGATTCGTTCCCTGATACAAAATATAAAATAAAATAAAATAAATGTTGTTTTCATGAGTATGATTCACAATCGTTTTCTTTGATGGGATGTTTGATTTGTAAAATGAATATTTATTTAACATTCTATTATTATTTCATTTACATAATTGTGCTTTTGAACAATGTAAACATATTGTGAATACGATATCAGACCAACAAAATAGAGAAATTAAAAAATAATATAGCCTAATTCCATTCTAAAAAAGTTTCAAACTATTCTTATTGATACACTAATTAAGCCTTTTTTTAGAATTTTTTAAAGTATATGATTTGGGACAGAACCAAGCAATTTGTCCAAAATATCCATATTTTATTTTTATGAATGATTATCACTATGATAGATTAGAGATCCACAATTATTAAAATTAAAATTCTGTTGTAGCTCAAAATTTGCCACAATATAAGGTATCTTAATCTAATAACATAAGTGTCACTTCCTAAAATGAACAGAGAGAGTACCAGTTCTAGGAGATATCCCCTGAAAAAGCCAAAGAGGAAGGAGGAAATCCTAGATTATAAAATACTGGGGAAATGTTCTACTAAAATACTACTAATAATAGCATACTATTTTCATTGGTCTTAAGGGATTAATTGACTGCATAAGAGATTGACATATAATCGAAATGTCGGAGGGAAAAAAACACTGAGTCAGGAAATTACAAATGTATAAATTCATATTCGATTTTATTATGCAAAATTTAGGGAGAAGTTGGTTACCTTTGTTTTCATAGAGGTCAAATTCGTGGCCGAACTCTTTTTTCACTCCACTTGACATGCTGTTGAAAGGGAACCAGAGGCATCGTTTCCTTGCTTTATCAAAAACAAAAGCCCTGAAAAAAATGTCTGAATGAAAAGAAGGAACACAACTATGTATACAGGTTTGAAAGAAAAACACATTGTTTACCAAGGAGGCCAATATATAAAAATAGAGACATTACTTAACATAAGTGACTTTTAACCTACCATTTTGATGACCAGATAAGAAAAATCAAAATCATGTACTGTAGATGTAGATTTAATACTAAATACTATCTGGAATGTTCTCATGTTATTCTAGATTACTTGTAGAAAAATAAGAGCTTTACTTAATAAAAATCAGTATGTAACACAACTACCTGGATTATCTGTGAAGCCTTTTTAAAAAAACACATGACAAGTTAGTTTTTAGGGTTATGTACAAATGATTATATTTGAGATATCATGATGAGGTTCCAAAGTTTGTAACTATATAAAATGCATTTTTAATGATATTTTTGGGGTACCTTTAGACAAATGACCATCTCAGAAGTTTCTCCTAGGAAAGAGCATTCTGCAATCAAATATTTAAAGATTTTCACATTTAATGTCTTTTCTTGGTGAGTTATGAAACATTAAAGATTACTAAAGGCTATGAAAATTTTGCAATGTGAACAATTTTGCTTATCTAAATATTTCCTAAATGTTTTGTTACACATACATTTCAATGAAAAATAATTTTAGAGATTATTGTCATAAAAGTATCATTTTAAGGAAAATTACTAAAATGTGTCACCTCTATATTACCATTTCTACAGCTAAGCATTACACTGGATTTTGTTGTTCCTATTCATAAAAGTCTTATCTGAATCAAAATAATAAATACTCAAGAAAGTACTAAAAATTTTTAAGTGATTTCAATCAGAAAAGTGGTACAGAGCCTCCAATTTGCTGATCTCATGAACCCTTTTTTCTCATTCCATAACAGCAACATATTCTCTCAGAAAAGCATTTAAAATATTTTACACCTCCATAGGGAGTGTTTGAGGCTATCAATTTCCATGAGTTGCCTTTTCTTTCAAGTTCAAGAATCTTTATCTTAGCCTTATTTAAATTGCCATCTTTTGTCTATTTTCTAGTCATTTCAAGACTGGAGGGCTACTTCAATACCAAGCAATCCTGGCTAGGAGAAAGACTCCTCTATTTTCTTATGTCAGTTCAGCAATCGGCCATTTTCCAAATTATTCAGAGCCACCCGTTCATTCTGTCATCTTTCCTACCTAACAAAGACAAACTTGAGTCCTGTGACACCAACATTGTTAATTCTGGTACAAGAGGTAACAGTGTTGAACAATGTTCCATCCTCTTCCTCACTTCACACATGCTTTCACACAACTTTCTTGATGTTTTTCAAGGAAGTAATACATTTTTCGTTGCTTTTCAGTCCTTATGACAAGTCTGGAAACAGGATTTTTTGATTCATTAAGAACCAAATTTCAGGGCTGGCACAATGGTGGCTTTGGGGTTCCAGGCGCTTGCTGTCATGTGCGAGAACACAGGTTCGAACCCCAGCACCATGTGCACAATGAAGTGTCAGAGCAATGAAAGCAACATGAAAACCTAAATAAAGTTGATTCTTTCTTTCTTAAAAAAAAAGAACCAAATTTCAGAGTATCATAATATGATTCAATTCTGAATAACTATTGCATTATTAAATAAAACAAAGTAAGAATGATGGATGTGAAAATCCAGTGGTAGCAATGCTTTTCTTACTTGTAGACAAGGAGAATATGTTTTCAGATTCATAGTTATAAATCAACCATGAGTTGCAGTTCTTCCTTTGTCCTACCCTTTTAATCTGGAAAAAGGAAAATATAATACCAACCTGCTCAACTGCCAAAATGAACATCTAGATAAATCTACAGAACTGAGATGCTGAATGAAAGTGATTTTTCTTATTTTATTTCTAACAGTCTCAAGGATTTTATACAAAAGTCAGGGAATGAAACAGAATTAACAGAGAACTATACCAGAATTACCCTACTTGCAAAGTTAATTCTCAGTCCCCTTGCTAGGAAATATCTCCCCAAAAGTGATTGTTTGGTTATAAAAATAGAAAGGAGATAGTTCTACTTCTGCCTAAATGTGCTGAAGACCTTCTGTGACCATGTATGTTGTGACTTAGATATGATGTCTCCCTAAAGCTCATGTGTGAGACAATGGAAGAATGTGGATTAATTGCTGATATGGATTCACAGGGCAGTAACTGGGGCAGGTAAGAGGTGACTGGAGGAAGTGGGTTACTGGGAGTGTGCCTTTGGGGTTTATATTGTGTCCCGGGTGAGCAGAGCACTTGCTTTCTCTCTGGCTTGCTCCCTCTCAACCCCCCACCCCTTTCCTCTCTATTGCTCCTTCCTGGTTGCCAGGTCCTGAGCTGTTTTCCTCCTCCATGCCCTTCTGCCATGATGTTCTGCCTCACTTGGGCTCAAAGCTATGGAGTTGGCCAACCATGTACTGAACAAACTTCTGAAACCATGAGCCAAAATAAACTTTCCCTCCTCCCTGTTATTCTTGTCAGGTCTTTTGGCCACAGCAACAAAAGGCTGATTAAAACAATGTCCTATCCCTGTAGGTCCATAAAGCTCATTTATCACAGACTGGCAAGAAAAACTTAGGAACTCTAGTGCCACCACACACTGCCAAACCCTATGTTCACATTGGGTGGTGTCACTAATAAAATGTAATATTTTAGAATTCAAATTACAGAATTTTACACACAATCTTATTTTTAAAAGGAGATAAAATTAGAAATTGAAGAAAGAAAATGAATGAGGGCAGAGAATGCCTACAAAATTTAACAAGGAAATGCATCTCCTCCTGGCAGTTTGGGAGACTACTGAGATGAAATCATCACCTTTCTGACCCCAAATTATGTGTTATCCTCTAGGATCATCGAAAAGTTGGAAGGAATTCTTCCCTACATGGTCACACCGAGACTGTTAAAAGATAAGAAACCGTTTGAGTCCCCTCTGGCCTCCTTGAAATTCTCCATCACTTTGCACATGAAACTTCATCATCACTATCCCCCAACTTCTTTCAAACGGCCTCTGCCTCTGACACCAATTCCTCTAGTCTTTTATCTAATTCACTCAACACCTTTTATTTAAATCCCTAAAGAAAACCTTACACATTGCAGTAAATTTTGTCTGTTGCCCAATTTCGTCTACTTTTCTTGTTAGGGAAAAGAAACAGTTTATTCTGAATAGAATATTTTAAACTGTTGGAGAGATAAAAGTCAATTTAATTTGATTTCAGTTCCTCGAGTTTAATTGCTTATAAGATGAGAAAACAAAATAAAACAAAACTCCATAACCAAAGACACTGGATTTTAGGAGGTAGTTTTTGTGCTCTGTTTTACTCAACCCATCTCTCCATCAACTGAGAGATAGGTCTTCTACAGTAATGAGTTAAATCTACATTTTTCAAACACAAAAATAGAGAAAAAGGAAAATCGTGATTACAATGAACAAACATTTATAAGTATGCTATATTTGAGAAATGATCCTAGGAACAAAATACAGTAACTTACTTGCAAGTGAATGGAAGTCCCTTATTCCTAATACATCTATTGGCACATTGGTCTGCAGCATTCATTTTTTTGGTTTTAATCTTCAGTAATGGATCTTCTTTGATAAGAGTTGTCTTCGCTGACTTTTTGAATTCATGAAGGGTATTTCTTCTTTTCTTCTGTCCCTCTAACAATGCAAAATTTTTTTTAAAAATGGAAGAAAAGCTTTTAAGGATTTTATAGGGAAAAAAATACACTTTAGGATCACCTGTAAGACAATGATTTTATCCAACAACACACTAGATCTCCAGGACAGGGGCATGGAGTGAGGTTGGAAATAATTAAGAGCAAGAGTGGACAAACTAAATCAGGGAGAAGCTACTTGCCATGTAGTCACTCATCTACATTTTTTCTTTCAAGCAAAGGATGCATTTCAAAATTAGAACTCAGTTCACCCTAAAAAATAAATAACCCTACAGAAACAATTGCTAAACGGGACAGAGTTTACCCTAAAGAAGTGATTAGCTCCAAACATGCAAGCAAGCATCAGTGCCAAGAGCAAACTACACCATGCTTCATAAGAACTGGTTCTAAAAGTTAGAGAATTAATTGGTAGGAAAATTCAACGTGAGAAACTTTTCACTAAAAACTGCAGTGGACAAATTCTTCTGACTTGCTTTTTAAATTGTTTCATACTGTTCATATTTTAGCCCTTCTCATTTACTACACAAATGTTTTCTGTGCTTCAGGGCATTATTTCTTACTATCACTGAGCTGTTTGTCTTGAGATCAAGCCAAATGCTGTAAATCAAATGTATGTAAAATTTCATCTTTTAATGTAGTGATATCATTTTTCTTCATGAAAGTTATAAGACTCCTAGATAACATGAAGCCTCCTACTAAAACCCTAAAAATCAGAACCAAAACATCCTAAAGTCTTAATCTTATGGATAACTCGAGAGTTCAAAAACTTGTTTTTGTCATTCTCAACTTTTCCCAAGTCACCCCAATCTAATAATCATCACCATCTTCATACTATGAATCAATATGTTCAATAGATTACAGCTTTCACATAATAATTATGGAAGTGATTGTGCCTCTCTGCCTGTCAATTCAGTTGAACACCCTTATAACAAAAGCAGTAGATAATGCATTCATCTTTAGGGTAAAGGAATCAAGACACAGGGAAAAAAATTAATTGACCACTTAGAAGATCTCAGGTTGAAAACCCAGCTGCCTGGTTTCAGAATTACCACTCTGAAACACTTACCATGCCATCTTTATCTAAGAATTGCTAAGAATGTCTGTGAAATATGATTTATAAACATTTTCTGAAGATGTGATTCAGAGCTATCAATTGAGAAGAAACTTGGATGATAGGGCAGGAAATGAATTCCTGGTCTTATATGAGAATGATTTGTCAAGAAAAGAGGGTGAAATATTCTGTGCAGAAAATTTGGAAACCTGGCTAGATGGGTGAAGTAGCTAGAATGGCATCATATCCTGTTTGCCAGCAACCACTGGCTCCAGTTGGTTTACTAACCATGCAGACGCTATTCATTAATGTCTATCCTAACCTGAAGCACACGTAAATAGGAGAAAACAGGAGGTATTTTAAAATTCTGGTTATCTGTAAAATTTTAAAACAGTCTCCTAAACACTTGTATAATTCCTATAACGATATTCTCATCTTTTACTTTCCTTTGCCCTATATGATGGAATGCATATAGTACAATAAAATACAGTTTAAAAGAGATGTTAACATAAAAATTCAATCAACCAAATGATTTATCAATGTTATTTCATGAATACAGGGTCAAAAGCCTTGCAAAATATTGGCAGATGATAATTCTGGCAGTTATTAAAATTGCCAAATGATTTTGTTTATGAAACATTAATATATCAATGACTTTACAAAATGAAAATTTTATTAACAGTGAGTGAAAATAAGTTATTTAACCTATAATCATTAAGTAAATAGAGGTGCATAAATTTGGTAAAATTTTGTGCGTATGCAAAGTTTTAGTTTTGGTTTTGAAATTGCATCCTTTAGATCCCCAGCACCAAAAAGAGAAAAGAAAAGAAATTCTATCCTTTTCTCTCTGGTGTAAAGGAAGAAACTGTGATTCTATCAAGCAAAGAAGGCATAATTTTTTTCAAAGTTTGGTTTCTGTCACAGACCATGCTAATAAGGAGATAAGTTTTTCCATTTAGACATTTAGAGTTTTTTTCCTTCCTTTGATCTTATATCACTATTTCTTTGGTGATATGAAACATTTCAAACATAATAATTTTATTTCCTGTGCAAAGTTGAATATTTCCTAGAAACAAATATTGGTTAGTTGGTGGAGAAACATTTACTAAAACAAAAAACTGTCCACCAAAATGGAAAATGGATGTGTATTTGTCAAATGATTTCTATTATTAAAAATAGAGAATTAAAATTGGACTAATGTATAATGTGTTTATTAAACATGTCTAAGGGTAAGAGGAGAGCTTAAAAATTAATATAAAAAGTCTAACACAAACATGAAATTCCTATTGTATTTTATTATTTATCAATTAAAATAGAACCCCTGATCAAGGCTCTGCTTTATGTTCTCAATATCATGCAATATGAAGGAAAATAAGTAGTTAGAACTATTATGGAGAAAAGGGGTCACTGTGCATTTCTTGGTTGTGTTTAATTCTGCAGATCCTCAGCTGCCTGTTGAAAGGTGCTATTGCTGTACCTCATAAAAATATTCTATTCTTCCTTACTGGTAAGTTTTTCATTGCTAAAGATCAAAAAGCATTCTGAAAAATAAAAATAAATCTATAATTTTCCTTTTTTTTTTTTTTTTTAAAGAGAGAGGGACAGTGAGAGACAGAGAAAGAGAGAAACAACTTTATTAAGTTTTTCATATGGCCTTAGTTGCTCCAACACTCAGTTGTGTACGTGGTGCTGGGGTTTGAACCCGGGTCCTCGTGCTTGCCAGGCAAGCACCGAAACCGCTGAGCCACCGCTCCAGCCCTATAATTTTCCTTTATTAGATAATAAATAGTAGTAAAAAGCTGATCTGGGGCTACAAAGCTCATCAGGGCCAATCAGAACCAGATACCAAGCTTCCCTCCTCACTATTTACTTCTTCTGGCATATAAACTGTCCCTTATAAGTCAGTCATTTACTCTAGGTCAGCAACTACATACTCAAAAATATGAAGTTCAAGCCACTTGTATATCGGGTAACCCACATAGCTATAAAATTAATCATTTATTCAATAAAGAAAATTCAAAACATAAGTCATTCAAAAACAGCATCTGAAAAAAAATTCCTTTGCTGAAAATAGTTGCAACTTTGTCTTCCATATGTATTAACAACTGATGCTTATTTTACTGAAAACAGTTAAAAGCCAAGTTTCATTTGGGAAGAAACTCAAAAATATCCTTGGATCAGATTTTTCTCTATTATTTTTGTGTGTGACTGTTAGTTGAAGTTTATAAACAAAATATTGAAATGAAATCAAAGGGTGAGAGATCACTGCAAATTTGTCATACTTTCATGTATTTTAAATTACAATTCCTTTTCCTTTTTCTCCTTCTCCATCCTTCTCCTTCTCCTCCTCCTCCTCCTCCTCCTCCTCCTCCTCCTCCTCCTTCCCCTTCTCTTTCTTCTGCCAGTATGGTAAAATATTCTAGAAGCTACATTTCCTGAAGAATCTGAAGTCCCTATTTTAGATCTGAAATCATTAGGATCCTAGTGAAAACCTATAAACAGAAAGCAGGGTCAAAAGTATCAAGGTGCTTGAAGAAAGACACATTTCTCCCTCTGGTCCCAGGGCCTCACACTCATTTCTCTCGGTACCTCATATATTTTCTGCTATATGGACTAACCATTGACTTCAAAGGGAAATCTAGCAAGTAAAGGATTTGCAGAGTGTGGAGAGAAGCTGGAATTTGGCTCCACATATTTTGAGAAAGCTACCCCCATGATTAGTGATTAACAGTTTTGAAGTGGCAAGATGTTAAGATGAAAGTATACTAAGAATTAATGGAAGGGAAGGGTTGTGGCTGCAGATTTTAAACTCCTTAGAGAGGAAAATTACAAATACAAGTTCACATCTCCACTGAGTTATTATTAGGACCCAGATTTCACTAATCAACAATCATCTCCTCTTCTTTAGAAAAGGCAACCCTATCACAAATAAAGATGACAAGTGGAGATTGTGTCAGATGTAAACCAAATGTTGCTTTTTGAGAAGCAATATCATAATCTCTTCCAAATGGATTTATAAAGTGAAGTGATCAGTGCAGCATTAGTTGCCTCCTTGATATTACCCTCTGTCTCCTTCTTTGCTCAGTTTCATTGATACAGAAGCCTTATCCTGATCTCTGACGTCACTGCCTACAACTCTGTCCACACAGCCACTGAAACAACCACACTGAAGAATGACTTCAATCAAGTGTCTTGCCAATGCAAAACTTTTGGTTGCTGCCCACAGTACACACTACAGAGACCACGTGGTGCATTCTGACACTGAAGGTTTTCCATTCTACCTCATCATATTGTTCCAATCATGGGCCAGACATCCACTCCCCCCATCCCCACTCAGGTTCCCAATACACCCACCCCAAATGTCTACCTTCAATTGCCATGTGGAGGTTTTGTGCGGCAACCTTTCTCACTTTTAGGAACTTTTTTTCTCCTGACTTAAGTATCACCCATTCTACCACTCATCTTTTTGTACTCTTGGGTACCACATACCTCCTAACTGTGCTTTGATTCACTAAGCAAGTTATGAACTCTCAGAGGTAATATAATCATGTTTCTAAACAGAGGGGGTTTTACATATCTTAGCCGAATGATTTTTCAAAAGTACATTTCAGTTAATTTCACTACTGCTGGCTTCAATATAAAAAAAAGAAAAAAAATCAAATATATCATTCACATAGACTTGGTAGGAATCTGAGATTTGTCCCTTAACTAACAAAAATGGTAAGATAATTAAGGTCTTTAAACCTGATTTTTTCCATGTGAAATAAATCCAATAATTCCAATTTTATTAAAACTAAATAAAATTTATTTTAGAATTTGGTCCAAAACAGTTCCTTAACAAATATAGGTCCTTTTCCCACTTGTTTCTCTTTATATTACCCAAAGACTATGGGACCTTAGGTGCTCATTTAATGCTTCTTTTGTTACAGAGGATTAGGTGTTTGTTTCCTATGTAAGTGGGAGTGAAGAGAAGGTAATTCTTTCTAGGATGATTCCAGTAAGGATTGATTGGATCAACCATATTGAATATTTCCTAAGAAACTTTCTAAGAAAGTATCTCCTAATGCCTGCTGTTCATCATTGCTATAAACTTATTATAGTATCCACTTCTTTTTCTAACAATGTGTTAGTTTTTTGATAGAATACATGAAAAAGTGAAATAAAAACAAATAACAACTCTAAATGTTCAATTTTAGAATGCAATAAAAAAATAAGCTTTATATGTTCTAAGATGGCAACCCATGTTTTCCATTGTGGAAGTTAGTTTTTTTTAAACTATCAAAATAAACTTGCCACCCAAAAATGGTGGCCCCTTTTTTGAGTACAATTTTAGCATCATCTACTTCAGGAATTATTCATAACATGTATCTGTAATTCCCAACTGGCCTTGCCTGGCCTGCCAGCACACTCTTGGTCTGCTTTCTCCCTATAGTCAGGAAACGCAGTCATTTCAACATTAGCCAAAGTGAAATATAATTACAAATGTATATCTCCTGCCAAAACTTCGTAAAGCATGCCAAAAACAAACAGACATTGTCTATGGTTAATCTACTGTTTGGGTTTTCCACTCTGTGCTCTCCTTGCATTAGCAAAGATGATTTCAGGTAACTGCATTCTACTTCCACATGGCAACATTTTAATATTTTAAAGCCATCAAAAGGCTAGCCATGATTTCAACCTTTGCTCACCATCCCCTAAACCAGCAGTGTCTTATAAGAAAGCATTTTAACATGACACATCCCAAGGATGACAACCTGCTTGACATGTAATAACTTCTTTCTCACCTCTTCACAGATCTTACCTATATGATTATAAATTGACCTTCCACACAGTGTCATTTTCCCAAAGGCTACTTCACCAAACAAGAAAGCTAGGTGGGCTAAACGATTTCTCTTATCATTTAGTAAATTCTTGAAGTTTTCAACCCTTGTATTTCTTCAGAAACTAGAACAGAAGTCTGATAATGTCATATTTCACTTATCTCAAAAAATGCAGCCAGCTGTGTTTTGCCTTGTGCAAAGCCATGTCTGCCATCTGGGCATGTGTTCACTGTTTTATTCCCCTGAGCCTACCCTGAACATTCACTGCCTTCTCCTGTTGGCACCCCAGTCACTACAATGATAATACAACCAAATACAGATGTTTCCTCTTGTCCTGATTGCAAGAGAAAACTTCCCAAAGCAGAAAATGAGAATTTTAAACTTACAAACACTATGAATGCCCAAGCAACTCCTGACCAACCTGCAGATCCAAGGAAGGAAGTGGGAGACCGAGAGGAGCAATACTGCAGCTTTATAATCTAAGTCACAATTTCCCCCTCCCAGTCACTGCAGTTTCAGAGGGCAGGCATCCATGCCCAGAAAGAATGTGAACTTAGAAGACAGGCTTTCTCTTTCATTTTTATAACAAGCATATAATCTGAGTTTAATTTGTCTCCTGTAAATGAAAACCTGTATAATGTCATAATTTGGCTCTGAATGTTGACTAGATGATGTGGGGCAGTGGATTATCTGGGAAAATTTGTCCCCTGGGAAAAGATGAGTCTCTATTGTACTGACCATTACTCTCCCCTCCTCAGTCCAGAATCTTCAGCTTTTTAAAATTTGTCCAAACCAACAAAGTTCCAGCCAGTCTTAGCACTTCATTCCCATCCCATAATTCACAACTGTTAGGCTAAATAAGATGAAGCTGGGTTGGATGGGGGTAGGAGGAGAAGGGGCGTAAGGGGGATGTTAATTATCATTTTAAATGCTTTTCAAACAGAAAAGGAATGTCAAAAGAAAGTATATAATGAGAGGTTTGGAAAACCCATACCACACACTGAGTTAAACCAGGATGCTGGGAATAAGGCAGAGAGAAGAAAAAGGGAAGGTTAGCAAGACAGAGTTAAAATCATAATTATAATAAAGAAGAAAAAAAACTAACCTGCATAGGGGATGGCGATGGGAAGCAGGAGGAGATGTAGAAGGACGTGCTGCAGCAGCAGGACTGGCAGAAGTTTGGTCACCCACATGGTGCTGCGGGACGCGCTGGTGGGTCCCACTGGAGGAGATGCTCGGGTGAAAGAATCCTGTTCACAGTCAATGCCTAAAAGAGCCAGTCGGCTCTGAGCTGCTTTTTATTGCGATGAGCTAAGTTTGTTGTGTGATTAACTGGAAAGATCTAGGTCTGAACTCCCTCTTACGGTAAGAAACTGTTTAACAACAGCGCTTTGCTCTCTTCCAGCCCCTCCCTTCCTCACTCCCCCCACCCGACACCCAACAGATCCCACCCCTCCCACCCCCCTACCGCTCCCCCCACCACCCTTAAGAAAGAAACTTACAAAGAAAAGGTCACCTGGCCAGAGGCCAGCTCCAATTTGGAAGCTCAAGCTCCAGATTCTAGAGGCTCCTATCCGAGGAGGGAAGGGAGGAGCAAGGCTCAGCCCAATAGCTACATCAAGGCACAAGCAGAGGACCAATTTGCTCAATTTAAACAGGAAAATACATGTGTTTACATATCTATTTGGGAAAAGAGGAAGGGGAAGCAGCATAAAAAGAAAGCAAAGAACTGCCTTTCCAGCCAAATGTGCCCGGGCTCCTAATCCGTCTAGTTTCACTGCTGGAGCAATCTAGGGATTCAAATCACCAACTGGTTCAAATCACACGGGTTCCCTGGGGTTTTAAAGACAGGGAGAGGGGAGGGAGTGGGGAAAGGAGCAGAGCCTAGGCAAGTCCAGCCAAGGTAGAAAGAGGTTAGGTAAGAAAAGGGTGTGGTTTTGTGAGACAAAAATAAATAAAGAAGTCCAACCAAAGCACCCAGATTGCCAGGTGGGACAATTCCCCTGTCCCATGGACTCAGAGAAGGCAACCTTTTTTCAGACATTGTGCCAAACTCCCAAATCACCACAAATGAACCCAAAGTAACTTGTCTGATTTACTGGTGATTTCTGTTAAAATGCCTAAAAAAGAATCATTGTCAATTGTCTATCCCTGAGAGGTAAATATTCAATGACGTACACACACATATACATATACATATATATGTATATATGCATGGTCTAAAAATAACTTTCACTAGAAATTCCTCAATCTATTTTAATTCCTGAATAATCAAAGTATCTCTTTTCTCCAGCTCTGTTCTCCTGCTCTCCAAAGTTGAGGTATAAGCTTGGGGGTGAAGGGAAATTATAAGTATCAGATTTTGGTGACATCATTGTCTGGACTTCTCATTTCATTCAGAAGAGTGTTTTCTTTGCAATTTGAGGGTGTTGCTCTGATTATTTTAGGCAACAACTTTCCTTAATTCTAAGAGATTTTGAGGAATAGTTGACTCTGTGTATCTCTGAGGTCCAGCACCTCTGTGAGAGAAGGGAAAGTGAAGAGAATGTGGGAATGACTCCAGAGCAGAGTGCAGCTGCAGAAGTCACAGCAGGCAGTCAATGCCAGTCAAGGAACAGCCTCAGCTCCTCTCCACTGCAGCCTCCTCACCTCTGCTTCCAGGGAAAGCAAGAGAGTGAGAAAACAGGAGAGCAAGAAAACAGGAAGAAAGGGAGGGAGGGAGGAAGGCAGACAAAGAAGGAAAAAACAAGAAAGAAAAGAAGAAAGAAGAAAAAGTGAAAGAGAAAGAAAAAAGGAAGGAGGGAAAGAAAAAGAAAACACCTGCCTGATATCTGCACACATTAAGAGAAGGTTTAAGAGAATTCCTTTCAAGGGATCTATTTAATACCACTTTTCCTAGCGCACATCTTTATCATTTTCTCCTTTTAAAACAAAATCATGCATGCATGTACGATTGTCAAAATGAGCCTAACTACTGTGCATAACTATACTACTCCAATAAAGTGAAATATTTAAAAAGACTCTTTCAAATTGCTCCAGGGCTGGAGCCAGCCAGGCTGAACCAGTGCAGCTACCTTGGGTACCCTTTCTTGTGACTCCACTGGAAACAATTCCAGAGAAACACAGAGGAATAAGCAAAAGTTTAATAGAGTGAGAAGCGAGGGTAACATAAAGCATAGGGACTACAAGGACCACCTTGAAGAGAGGACAGTGGGCTAATAGGGTTGGAGTTTTTAAGGAAACAAAGTCCCTTTTTCTTGCTTCAAATTCCTTATCCCCTTTATTTGGCTTATTACCCTTTGGATGACCCTCAGGAAACTTGCTTTCTGAGGGTCTCAATATTCTGGTTGACAGGTTGATTGGGTGGTTCTGATATAGTTTTTTGTCCTCAGAGAGGGTTCTAGTAACTTGGTTGCAAGAGATGATGGTGACAGCAGGCATGATGGCACATGTTTGTAATCCCAGCAGCTCAGAAGGATGATGTAGAAGGATTGCAAGTTCAAAGCCAGCCTCAGCAACTTAGTGAGGCCCTAAGCAACTGTGTGAGACCTGCCTCAAAATAAAGTATTAAAAGGGCTGTGGATGTGGCTTAGTGGTTAAACACCCCTGGGTTCAATCCTTGGTATAAAAAAAAAAAAAAAAGAGAGAGAGAGAAAGAGAGATGATGATGATGGTGACATTTTTCTGGAAATGGGCTGGGAGAGGTCTTGGTATATCAGACCCCACTTCTCTAACGCTTATCTGTTTCATTTAGAGTCCCCAAGAAAAGAATTTCTTCAAGGAGTTACAATTCTTTACAACTAGGGGAAGGTTGAGTGTTCAGTTCTCATTCCCAAATGCTTTCCTGTTTATACATAAGGTTCCCTGCTGCTTCGGTCTCTTGACTCCTGGGTTTTTCTTAGTACAGAGCCCTAATGTGTGTCCTTCATTGTCCTTTTCCTCCACCCACCTGTTCATGGCAAACAAACCTAGCTAACATTTCCTGTCAAGGACCTAAATCCCTAAATTCTTTTAGGTTAATTGGGTGTGACTCATTCTGGCTGGTTCCTGATGAAAGGGAGCAACATTTGGGGGGAAAGAAACCCAAAGTCCCTTCTCTCTGCCGGGTGAGTTTAGTCCAAGGGTCTGCAGTGCCATATGTCTTGCAGGAATGGGAAATACCAATTATCAGTTAGTATTGAGAGGTAATAGGCAAGGCGATATATATGAGAATACCATCTAAGATGATTAAAAACTGTGTCATGAGAAGGCCCTTTCACCAATGAGAGATACTAAACACAGCATTCCACTGGTCTTGCAAAAGATGAGTTTGAGTCCTCCATCTGTGATGCTTGAGTTTTAATATCCTAGACAATATTCAGAAATATTGGCAAATTGTCAGAAATGTACACACAACACTGGGTTTTGACAATAGAATGTGTACCTTCTTGTGCTACAGTTAAAACATTAAGAGCTATCTGATTTTGGAGTACAGCTTGTCTCATCATTGTGACTTCTGAGTTTAACAGTTCTATTCCTTGGGCCCTGTCATTGGCTGTTTGTATTTAAGACTCTATGTGCCAGGTTACCTCTTAGACCTCGAATGAAGGCATAATAGAGGCCAGGTGGTCATACCAATTGAATACTGTTCTTATCCACTGGTGTTTTAAATTTGCAATGTCAGCAGGATTGGTTAGAGAGGCTGTACATTACCCCTTCATCCAAACAAATCTAATAGTGCAGCAATCTAACCAGTCAGGGAGTGGGGGGCAGTCAAGGTCAAAGATTATGGACACAGAACCAATAAGTTCCATTTGGGCCAACCCATTGAGAATATCTCTCAGGAAGAGTACTGTCAGTAGAATATCTGTTAGTAACTTTTAAAATTATAGTGCAGGGGGCTGGACCTGTGGCTCAGTGGTTACAGAAGTTGCCTGGCATGTGCAAGGATGCAGGTTTGAACCTTAGCACCCCATACGCAACTAAGTTACAGAGCAATGAAAGCCAAATGAAAAACTAAATAAAATTGATTTTCTACTTCTTTCTCACTGTCCTCTCTTAAAAAAATAAAATAAAATTATAGTGTGAAGACAATCAACATATGCAAAAAGTCCTACCTCATGGGTCAAATTTGCTCAGTCACCTAAATCATGATTTCTTTGTCCCTAACATAGGGAAACTTTCTGATTAAAGGAATGAGCAAAATATTATAGCCCCACATTTGATAATATCCATTTGTGTAACTATTATGTATAGGATGAATTTGTGGAATATATTCTATATGCAAAGATATTCTGGCTCTTGTAAGTATTTCATTTGTCCACTCAAGAATAGCTATAGCTGTGAAGCCATGTACTGGAGAGGAAATGTCCTCAAGTTCATTGAGATATATTCCACTGAGTCCTGCTTTTATAGCATCCATCTGTAGCCCAATATCCCTCTTGAACATATCAATGTAGGGCAAGCCAATTCTGTTCTTGTAAAGGAGAAACCCACCAGAGAAACTCCGAGCTGCTATAAAGAGGCATTAAGCCACAGATGCAGCAATTAGTCTTATTAAATTCTTGGGCATAGTGCTGGCTCAACTTGTAAGAGATGGCACCTTTAGTATAACTAAAGCTTAAAGGAGGAGGAAAAAGGACAGATTATTCACATTTTAATCCAATGCTCCACAGGATAGTGTCTGCTGTAAATCTAATAAATGCAAAATTCCAAGAATAGGAGACCACTCATGTTGAGGAAAAAGGTAAAAGGAAGTTCATGAACCCTGGATGGAACTCTTATACTTATCTTAGGTTTTAGTAAGAGGTATCTTGAGTCTTCTATCAGAGTGCATATGTATTTGGTAGTGGGGTCTCTAGGTACCTCATTGGGATCGTCCTTTTTAATCCACAGCATTATTCAAGAGTGATAGACACAGTTGGAGATTCCTGGAACCTTGATAATTGTTAGGGCAGATTGTATTATAGGGAAAGTCCCCTTCCAGATAGTACTTAATTGGGGCTTGGATGGATGATCTTTAGAGCACTTAAATAGGACTTGTATCCCAAAAGATAATAAAGGTTGAGGAGTTGTATTAGAGGAGGGGAGAACTTGCTCTCCAAATTCCTTTAATGTCTGCTGAAATTGTCCTAACTCTGTAACAAATTTTATTAATTGAGTTTTGTTCTTCCTCTCTGGCAATGTCCTAAATTAGTCACAGTAGATACCTTCAATGGATGGGTTGATTACTTCCGTGGCCCTCTCAGTCCTTTGGGAGAGAGCTTCAACCCATCCAGTGAAGTTAGCTACAGTGACTAATAAATATTTAAATCCCTGACAGGAGGTATTTGAGTGAAATCTAGTTGCCAGTTGTCTCCTGGGTAATGATCATGTCTTTGAGCTGGTGAGACTAAAGCAGAAGGTCTCATGCCTTGTGGATTTTGAGGGCACATATCTCACAGGCCTGAATTACTTGTTCTATGGTCTTAGTTCCTGTCCACTAAATAATTGTTTGCATGGAGTCATCATTTTGGCTCTGCCTGTATGACAAGAATCGTGTAACCCTTATAGGACCTTCCACTGAATATTTTGAAAAATGTGTATTACTTTACCTAGATATAGCCATCTTTCTGTGTCTTCAGTGTAGCCATTACTTATGGCCCACTCTTCCTCCTCTCAGGTATAAGATCCTATTGGAGAGGTAGGAATTAGTGCAGCTACTGTTTCTGAGTTGGAAGCAACTGCTTAGCTGCTTTATAAGCAAATTTATTGCCTTTGGCAACCTCTGTATTTCCCTTTTGATGTCCCTTGCCATAAATGACAGCTTCCTCTTTGGGAAAGTGTACAGCTTCTAATAATTCCAAAATCTGTAGTCTAAATTTTATAGTACAGTTTTTATAATTTACAACATTCCTGTAGAACTAAGAATGCATATTTGGAGTTGATATATATTATAGCTCATTTATCTTTGCTAAGAATTAGTGCTCACATTAAGGTTATTAGCTCAGTCAGTTGAACCAATGCTCCTGCTGGCAAAGATTTTGCCTCTATAACTTCTGTTAAGGATACTGTAGAGTAACCTGCTTTGAAGATTCCCTGCTGGACATAGGAAATTCTATGAACGAGATGTGATCTTCTGTTGTGGTTTAGATATGTGGTGTCCTCTAAAAGCTCATGTATGAGAAAATGCAAGAAAGTTCAGAGGTAAAATGATTGGGTATTGAGAGCATTAACCTAATCAGTGCATTGATTCTCTGATAGGGATTAACTGGGTGGTAACTGTAGGCAGCTAGGGTGTGACTGGAAGAGGTAGGTTATTGCAGGTGTGCCTTTGAGGTACATATGTTGTCCCTGATGAGTGAGAGCTCTTTCTGCTTCCTGATTGTCTTGTCCTGAGCTGCTTTCCTCCACCACACCCTTCTACTATGATGTTCTGCCTCACCTCAGGCCCAGAAAAATGAAGTTGGCAATCCATGAACTGAAAACTCTGAAACCATGAACCCCAAATAAACTTTTCCTCCTCTAAAAGTGTTCTTGTCAGTTCCTTTTGGCACAATGGTGAAATAGCTGATCAAAACATTTCCATGGGGGGAAGTTGTATCCTGAGTCTATTCTACTCACATAAGAGAGATTTATTGTATCTGTGTAATCATGTAAGGATGGATCTGAATATTTCTCAGTCATAGGAAGAAGAGTAGGAAAGTTAATAACATTGCATCTTTGTAAGGAAAGTCCTGGACTTTCAAAAATCAGTACTTGATATTTGAGCAATTAACTATCAGTGAGCCCAAGTGCTCCTTTGGTCTCCAGTAAAGAAACTATTTGGTGATGGTACAGATTTTAAAAGGGCCCCAAAATTTATTTTGGAGGCCTCCTCCACCAGCATGGTGGTTGCTCTATGCCCATAAGCATATTGGCCAACTCTGAGCCACAAGGTCTAGATTCTTAAATAGATATCCCACAGGCAGAAAAACCAGTCCTATCTTTTGAGTAAGGATTCTTATGGTCAAGTCATTTCCTTCCTTTCAGTTACATACAGTTGAAAAGGCTTGCTGCCCTGGGCAATCATAGAGCAGGGAAAGACAAGAGGCCCTTTAAAGTTGTTTAAAAGCAGTTGTTTGAGTTTCTGTTCATTCATTGGGTCCTTTTCTCCACATTTAATCTGTTATACAGGGTTTTTTCTGTACCTCCATAAACTAAAATTCATAATCAACAATACCAGTTAAGCCTAGGAAAACTCAGAGTTGTCTATGGGTTGTGGAGATAGGTAACTGTTCAGTAACCTGAACTAAAAATGGGGAGATAGTCTTAGTTCCCCTTGATAAAATATAACTCCTAAATAGATTTCTTCTCATTTTATTAACTGAGGGATTTTGTTTGTTTTGTTTTGTTTTGTTTTTTTGAGATACCCAGTATCCTCCATCAGCCTAAAAGTTTAGTTTCCTACAGGACCTTTTGCAGACTCATGGGATAGGGAACATAGTAGAAGATCATCTACATATTGTAAAACTGTTTCATCCTATAAATTAAATTTAAAGTCTCTTAAATCTTTGGTAGCTAACACTTGCTCAAATGGTGGGAACTGTGCCTGAATCCCTGAGGCAATAATGCGCAAGTTACTTATTGGGCCTTCCCATCAGGTTCTATTCATTCAAATGCAAAGAAATTTTGAGAGTCAGGATGTACTAGGATGGATGCAGAAAAAAGTGTCTTTAAACCTAGTACTGAGAAGCAGTTTATATCTAGAGGAATTCTACTTAGGAACACACAAGTGTTGGGCACTAGAGCATTGATGGGAATGATTGCTTCATTAATTATTCTTAAATCCTGAGCCAGATGATAATCCGCAATAATCCTCATTACTCTCTTTTTTTTTTAAGTGTGTGAGAGAGAATTAATTCTATTTATTTTTTCATCTGGCCTTTGTTTCCCCAATACTTAAATGTGTATGTGGTGCTGGGGTTGGAACCTATAGCCCTTGCACATGCCAGGCAAGTGCTCCAACCACTGAGCCACTGATCAAGCTTCCCATTACTCTTTTTAACAGCTAAAATTGGGATATCACAAAGAGAGGTAAAAGGTACCAGAGTCCAAATTTAAAAAAAAAAAAACACTTTAATTAATGACTAAATGCTGGCAAGGTCTCCAGGTTTTAGATGACATTGTGTCTTGTTAGGGAAATTAGTAGGGTCTTTCAGTTTAACTTTGATGGGTAAGGCTGTTTGGGCCCTATCTGGGATCCCACTGTCCCATAATCCAGTATTTACATGTGAATCTGCAGCCAATATGGAGATGCCCTCTGTGGTTTTTGTTGAAGCCAGAAATGTCATAGGTGGTTCCAGAGGATTTCCAAAAACAATTTGGGCTCCCTCTTTTCTAATAAATCTTGTCCTAACAGAGGGGCTGGACAGTCAAACTTTATTAGGAAAAAGGAATAAGTGTCCAGTTGTCCCATGTACAAAACACTGATTCCGTGAAGAATTAGGACCAGGCCTTTCCATCAGTTTCCATTACCTGGCAAGAGCCTGTAGTAAGCAGAGTAAACAGTGCCTGTATCAGGTAGAAAGGACACACTTATCTGCAATTCCCAGCATTACCCTCAGTTCTGCCCTACGAATGTCAATGGAATTGCCATAAACTGACTGATTCCAGAGGCCTCCTCATGGTACAGCCACTAGAACATCAGCAGAATTGGTTTTCCTAAAATCCCTTCAGTCCTCAGGGCAATCACATTTCCAGTGTTCCTATTGCTTGGACATGGCTTGGAAGGAACATCCTTGTTGGGGCAGTAATACTTCCAGTCGCCAGGTTTTCAACAAAAGTAGCACACCACATGCAGAGAAGTCTTTCAAGGATACTGAAAAATGGATTTGCTTTGTACTGTGGCCAAGAAACAGGCTTCCAGTTTAATTACCTTACGATTTCTTCTCCAGGCTGTTAATTCCTCCTTCTGTTCTCAGTTATAACACCCAAAGGTGGCTATTTTTACAAGTTCATCAATTGGAATCCCAGGACCCAAGGCTAATCATTATAATTTTTTCCTAATGTGTGGAGCCAACTGAATGTTAAACTTATCTTTTAAAATCATCTGTCCTTCTAGAGAGTCTAGACTTACAGGAGAATATTTAATGAGTTTTGCCTTAAGTTATTCCAAAAAGCAAGCAAGATTTTTCTTATTTTCCTTCTCTATTATTATCAATTTTGCATAATTTAAAGGCTAACTTCATACCCTCATTTAAGTAGACTACATAATGGTTTCAATTATTTCTATCTCCATCCTCATCATAATTCTATCAAGGGCCTATGGTAGGAACTGCAATAATTCCTAAAGGGTAACTCTGATCTATAAAACTTAGCTAATCCCCAAATGTTTGAGTTGCTTCTATCACTCTCTGTCTTGTTGTAGTGGTGAAAGTCTGCCCAAATGTTACATTTGTGTTCTTCAAGTTAAGTCATAAGCATAGATTAAGTGTTGAAAGTTCTTAATGTATTGGTGTGGGTCATGTACCAATTTGCTAAATCTTGTTTGATCAATTTTAGGTCTTTAACTGAAAATGTGACATGTACCCATCATATTTTCCAGTGGCCTCTTGTAACAAAAAGACATAGTCTTAATTAGTATAGTGGGCTAGACTCCAGATTAAGAAGGGCTGGGTATAGAGAGGCTGTTGGGTTTTTATCATTTTGATCCTCCTTAGATTTAGGTGGAGGAGTTGAAGAAGACTCCTCTAATTCTTTCGGTAGAGATTTCTTAAGGTTTGGATACTGTGGAAGAATTCAGTTTGACATTGAAGGCCTAGATGGTCTCCCAGGAAAAAGAAAGTATATGTGGAAGTTCTCCCCGTTTTCCTTGTTCCTGGCAGAACACGTCTTAACTGAAAAAAAGCATTATAGTTTAGACTGCCAGTAAGTGGCTAAATTTCTCCATCACTTAGTGTTTATTTAGGCCTGGCAATAAATATTGTGCTCTACATTTTGGAAGGCTGGGATAGAATTTGTCCATTATCCAAGATGACAATGAAGAAATCATGCTAAGTGAAGTTAGCCAAAACCAGAGACTCAAGGGTTAATTATTATCCCTCAGTTGTGGAGGCTACAGCAGAACCCAGGATTGGATGGTTATTAAACTCATGTATTAGACCCAGGAAAGGCATAGAAACACATATTTGAGGGGAACCATAGACAGGTAGTGTGGGTAGAGTAGAGTTGGGGGGAGGGGAGAGGTAGGAAGGGGAGGAAGGGATCTAACAAGACAATCAACAATGCAGCATACTCTTTACCCCACTGAGAATCCAAATAATACTTCTGCAATCATTCAATCCTGGAAAATTCACAATCTAAACATTTATATCGGTTGTAGGGGCAAAACGTAGACGAATCAAGAGACTGGAAAGTGCGGGATGTGGGGGTAACTCCAGTTTAGGAGCAAATGTATAACATATTGTTACTTTACATACACTTATGAGTACAATAACTCAACTCTTTAACAAATTTTTTTTTAAAATGCATCCAAGAGGAATATCCACTTAAATAGATAGCCAATTTCCCATATGTGGAGAGAAGAAAAAACTGCAGATGATGGACATTCCTGGACATTCCTGGGTTGTCAGTCTCCTTTCTTATGGAGTTCGTGTTCTACAGTTTGGGGTAATACCTGCCCTTCATTGTCCCCAAGGTAGTGTATAGACTTACGAAGTGTAGCTGACCTCTCCAGATTACTTCCCTCTGTCTCTTCTCCCTCCCATGCAGCATAATTCATAGTATAGTCCAGATGCCGTGGAAGGAACATATAGAGAGCAAGAACCCATCTATGCACGGTTAGGGAGTGGCAGAGAAGCAAGGAAAGCTGCCAGGTGAGCATGAGTGTCAAAGCTTAAACTGAGCATCTTGACCCAGAGATGAGCAGTGCCTTTTCATCTTAGATGTGATTTTCCACAGATAGAGGAGCGAAGTTCCACAACAAAGTTCTACTGATCTGGAGAAAAAGATGAGAAGGCAAGAGTAAGAGAAAGAGCTCTTTACACTAATAGATGTCAGGGTCCAAAAACCTCACATTCACTGCCCTTCTGATTCTAGAAAGGAGTTGCCCTTGCCAAGAGCTTTCAGGTGCCAGTGCGCGAACTTTGTCTCTGCAAAAGACTAGAGGTGAAAGCCTCTACTCTGACCCCGAAGACCTGTGGTGTCTGAGTTCCAAACAAGAGATCTTCAGGTCCTTACTGGAGTGTGATCTTGCCAAAAAACAGTCAATTTGTCTCAAGATTTTTACAGCTAGCCACCAAGAATCCAAGGCACAGGAAAAAGTTCAGATCAAAAAAGCTGAAACAGGAAGAAACACCAAATACTACAAGGGCTGGGGAACTGCTGGGCTAAACCCGGACACCACCACTGTCCTTAACTAACAGTTCTTGTGATTCCATTCTAAAATATTCCAGTGAAACACAGAGGAGTAAGAAAAAGTTTAATAGAGTGAGAAGCAAGGGTAACGTACAGCATAGGGACTACATGGACCACCTTGAAGAGAGGACAGTGTGCTCACAGGGTTGGAGTTTTTAAGGAAACAGAGTTTCTGGTTCTTACCTCAACTTCCCATCTCCTTTAATTGGCTTATTACCCTTTGGATGGCCCTCAGTAAACTTGTTTTCTGAGGGTCTCAATATTCTGGTTGACAGGGTGATCGGATAACAGTTTTATTCATAAGGAGGAGTTCCAGTAACTTGATTGAAAGTGATGATGGTGACATTTTTCTGGAAATGGGCTGGAGGGAGGTCTTGGCCTACCAGACTCCACTCCTTTGATGCTTATCTGTTTCATTTAGGGTTCCAGGATTTTAGGTAAGCATTTCCTCAAGGGGTTACAATTCTCTACAGCTTGGAGAGGTTGGGTGTTCCAGCTCTCATTCTCAAATGCTTTCCTGTTTATAGATAAGGTTCCCTGCTATTTCAGTTTTATGACTCCTGGATTGTGTTCTTCATTGTTCTTTCCCCTTACCCACCTGTTCATGGCAAACTAACCTACCTGAAAAATCACAGCTTTAATCCTCACATGATATAAAATAAGAAAGACCAATAAAACTGCATATTAAATAATTATGCCAAATCATCCCACATAAAATAATTTTTAAAGGAAAAGCAAAACCAAGCAAACTTAAAATTCATTTTTCAACCTCTTTCTGGTATTCTAAATGTCCCCTTCACTTTCTTTGTACGTCTGTTACACGTTAAAGAAAATGTCAGTTACAGTGTATTACAGACCATGACCCTGAATTATCCCACATCATCTCTGGTGCATTCTTAGGGATTAAAGGAGCTTCTAAAGAAGCTAGACTTTTCTATAAGTAAATTCTTATAGGAAAAAAAAACGAAGAAAACCAGACTTTGTATTTACCTTTTTTTTTCCCCTGTCTCAGAGAAAGTAGTCAGGGTTGAAATCATAGTAGAAATTATTACTATAAGTTAAGGGCAAAATAAATCTGGGATAAAGCATTCAGAGTAACATAAAAGGGTATTGAATAAATTTAAGTATTGGTTTACATATTTTCACAATTTTTTAAAGAGAGAGTGGTATAGTGAAAGAGAGAGAAAGAGAATAAATTTTATTTAGCTTTTCCTTTGGCTTTCATTGCTCAGACACTTTATTGTATACATGGTACTGGGGTTCGAACCCATGTCCTTGCACATGCCAGGCAAGTTCTATGAATGGGAAGCCACTGCTCCAGCCCTGACATTTTCACAATTTTAATGACATTAAATATAGTAAACACAAATATTTTCAAAATCATATGTTCATATTTCTTTTTGACGGAATTTATTTGACTTCTCTTTGTTTAAATTATAGCTAATATACCCTGCACATTTTTTTAAGAGAGAGAGAGAGAATCAGTTTTATTCATTTTTTCAACTGACTTTAGTTTTTCTGATACTTAATTGTGAATATGGTGCTAAGGTTTGAACCCTGATCCTCATGCACACCAAGCAAACAATCTTACTCTGAGCCACCACTTCAGCCCATGTCCTGCACTTTTAAGCTAAATACTCTTAAAAATTATCTTTAATCTTTACAATAAACTTAAGAAAGAATTACTGTAATTCTTGTTTATAGTTAAGAAAATTTAAATAAATTATTTTATTCTTACATAAATTTCCCAAGATCCCAAAGGATGAATATTTAGGTGTGAGTTTCAAATACCTTGGTCATATTCTATAGGATGGGGTAGATTTCTTCAAGTCCCATGAAGAGAAAGACTCATGTGTTTAAGATGCTAATTGCCAAAATGAGTGTAAGACTGAATATATGAGATGCTCAATAATACTTTTAAGAATAAAAAGGGTATGGTAACATGTTCTTGTAATTTCAGCTACTGAAGAGGCTGAGGCAGAAAGATTGTGAACAAGACCTCATCAGCATAAATAAATAAATTACCAAGTAAACCAATATATAAATAATTTTAAATCTTTGAAATCTATAATGGAATATCCAAATAAGACAATGAAATAAATTGCTTATTATATTCTTTTGTTACTATTTTACTTCATCTTGATATAACATTCTTTTTGCTCTTTGGAAATCATAACAATACTATACCCATCCCATGATAACTATACTCCTTGGGTGTTAGTTAAATTCTTTATATAAATCTCCAAAATTTGTGTCTGCAAAGGTTTTTAAAAGTTTTTAAAAAAAAAATTTAAAGAGAATAATTTAAATGCCACAATTTGTGTAATTAAATATTAAATGCAATATGAACTCATTGCCGTATAACATCATTTTAAATCTGTCCTAAGATCTAAATCGCTCATATAACACATAATCTAGATGGATTTAATTGAAAAGTATACATTGTGCTTTTTTCAAGGCTGTACTTAGTTAAACACACACATATGCATAATATCATCAAAAGCTCATTTTTCTCAACTGTAAGTGATGTTTTTAAGAAGGTACATTGCAAATATGCTGATCTGATGCTGTGATCTGCAGACCCCTGATGAGTTTTGTGCTCTTGGACTAATCATTTTGTTTCTTAAGTACCTGGCACATGCCAGGTCCTATTCTGTTTGCTGTTACTTCTTTAAACTAGTTTAGTCATGCTTGCTTTCAAATCCCAGCTGAGTCACTAAGAGATAATTTGTGTGATACCTCAGTTTGCCTACCACTCAAATGAGACTCTGTGTGCCAGGTAGTGTGCTACATACTTCCAGGTATTACCTCGCTTACCCATCCTTCTTCCCCTGGGGAATTAAAGAAAAGGGCTGTATGCTTATCTAAGAAGTATAAGTTATTGTTGTCACTGATTTACAGATAAAGAAATGGACATTTAGTTATAACTATTAACTCCATTTAGGTTAAACTATTAATAAAGTGTGATTCTAAGCCACTATCTATCCAGTGTTGTTTTATTCTACATTGAAAGAGACCCAGATTAAAATATTTCCACCACTGCTTCTAGCTTTATGATTTGACCATTCTTCTTACTGAATTCTTAAGCGATTACCATACATATATATACTTTTCACCTCCTACTTCTAAGAAAGAGCATCTAGGTAACCTTGTAATCTTGGTTGTTGCTTATCGGTCCCAGGCAACCACAGCTTCTCATTCTTTCCCTCTTTTTGGCTCTGCCCTTTCTCTGAGTGGTCATTTTTCCCCTCTAGACTTCACCACTGAATAATGGATGTGAACTATGCTTAGTGTGGAAATAATGGCAAAATTCATTAAAATTTGGAGTCACAGGCAGAAAATATTTTTAAACAAACGAAGCAGAAGCAAAGCAGACTATGATGTAAACAGGCATAATGACATATTTATTTTCAAATTTATTGAAGAATGAGTCCAATGCCAATGGAAATAACTATGACACCCAGTATGATATCCACAAGCCATTGCTGGCCATGTAAATTCAAAGTTAAATTATTAAAATTAAGTAAAATTTAAACTTCATCGCTTATGTCAGTAGCTGCATATGTGTTGTTAGCAGCTCCTACAGTAGACATTGAAGATATATAATATTTCCACCGTTGCATAAAGTTCTTTCTAAGTCTAAGTGCCAGTGTCATCTAATGGTGAACATGGGCTCAACTACAGAGGCAAAGTAGGACAATGAGAGATAATGACCTAAAATAATAGACATACTAAAAAGAATCTGTATGTTGGCATCGTTTTAATTTGAAGCCCTCTATGATCAGTTTTTACACAGAATGAGCAAGGATAACTTCCTCTTATGAAAATATAGTGATAATGACAAGTTATTGTTACTATATTGTCAGTAAATATAGTACTCCAGTATTGCTCATTGTTTAATAGGTATGTCAAATTCACAATATTGTCACAAGCAAAATGGCAGAGGGAAAATGGTCATCAGAAAAATGTCTTTCAAGAGTTACTTTTAACAAAACACCTATTTACTAAGGAATGTGCTGCAATCTATTCCATCAAATCTCTGAGAATGTGGCAATTCTTTGTCTTTTACCTAGAAAAACATGGCCTAACTGAGAGCAAGCAGCAGGACTTTAGGATATATTACAATGTAAAATGATTTTTTTTAAATTAATTCATTATCAGTTGAAAGGACCCTTGTGGTTACTTAATCAAATCACAGACAGTCACTCACCCAGGAAATCTGATGCAGAATTTGTGGTGAGACCACAAGGCAACATCCAGGAAAATGACAGTAAGAATTAAATAAAGTATATCATCACAGGGTCAGGACTGTCATGTACATAAAAACAGCAGGATTTTGTTTTCTCAAGAAGTATGCCAAATTTGCCTAGGTAGAAATAACTTTTTCACTATTTTGTATGAAGTAACAATATCATAGTATATACTAAAAAAAAATTCTTCTCAAATCAAAGTTCAATCATGACGAGAGCTGTGCTTTGCCTGTGGGAGTTAAGAGAAGATAGACGTTGAGAACATTAGGAAATCTGAGCTAAAACTAAACTCTGATGCTGCATTTTTGGTTTTCATTTCTGAGCCACAAGGGACCACTCTCTGAATCCAGGGGGCCTAGTCAGCTGACACTCAACACCTTGTGCTTCCAGGACAGCTTTTATGTTTCCAGGTGTTGGCTGCTTTGTTATATCTGGAGTGCCCGGAGCTTATAAAGCCTGAGCACCCCACACCTGGCATGTGGCACACCAGCATGTTAGTGAAATGCATGAATTTGGGGAAGCTACTTCTCTTCTCTGAGTTTAGAATCCAATCATGATAATATCATTAATGTAAGAAAACAGAAATGTTCACAGTGAGGTCCTTACCAAAGCAACTGTTGAATCCATTCATTTTGCATTTTAAAAGTCGCATAGTAAAAGAGAAGTTTCCTTTTACTGTATGTACATGTTGCATGTTTATTGTGGTCTTGGGGATATCTGAGGGCAGCTCCGTTTACCAGATGGCACTCAGTTCCAGGAATTACATTTCAAACGAGGGAGGAAAAGCTCCACCTATTAGAGCACTGCTGGGGGTTGGGTGTTTCTTTATAACACAGTGGTACACAAGTCATCTACTGTGTAAGCCCTCATCATTAATTACTTACGGACCTATTTGACTAATAAATCTTGATAAACTTTCAAATGGCTGTATTTATATCTGATTTATGATCAATAAAGGAGAATTGCTTAGGCCTTTTAAGAAGTTTACACTTAGGTTTCTAATCTGTGAGCCTAAAAATCCTCATTCTAAGTAGCAGGTCCTGGGCAGACTTCTAAACTCTCAAATTTAGGTGTATTTGCACTCACTGTACTGCTTGGGACCTTGCAGAGCCAAAAGACTAAAAAATGCATAAAAAAGCACTGCTTCTCTCTAGCCATGGAGCAGTGGATCTGAAGAGGCAGATTCTTGGTTCCTGAAACTTCCCATAGTCTTTGATTACTTAATCTTGCTGTATTTTTATGCTCTTACAATTCATAATAATGTTAGCAGGAATACAGAAAACTGTAGGAAATGCCAAGTAAAATGGACAAATGAAGTACATTGCTCAATCCTTTAATCTAATCCAGAAAGAAGGAAGAAAAATAACTCTAGAAAGAGCCAAATGTTCTCAAGCTGTAACTCTAAAGCAGAATTATGCCTCAAATATTGAATAGGTGCTGACATTAGGCAGAACACCCACTATAGAGAAACACCAGATTATAGCTTCCTTTTAAAAAACTTTTTTGGGGCATGTAATTCAGTGGTAAAGTGCCTGCTTAGCATGTGATCCCCAGTACCACACACACACACACACACACACACACACACACAAAAAGCATTTGTTGCTTTGACTGGATAAAAGAAATAATCTATTTTTCATATAGTTGTATGAAAAATATAACTATAGAGAAGTTATGGTTATACCCTTCCCTTTTAAGAGAAAGTAAGTAAAGTAAGTAAAATGTCTTTTTCAACTATCTCTATCAAGCCCCCAAATCATTTATTTTTCCTAGAATTTTTTTTGTTGCATTATAGTTTTACACATCCTAGTATTTCTTACATTTAAAGAAGTGTTAATAATTTTGCCATGGGTATCCTCCATCCTGATTTTCTTCTCAGAGACATCTTAACTCTTCAAAGTGGTTATATTTTACAATTTGGCATTTTTCTAATTATTACTTCCTAGACAGAAAATTTGTATTTTGCTTAATTTTTATTTTTGGCTATCTATATATATATATATAGCCTTAATACCTTACTATTTAACATTTCTTGTTCTTTATTTGTTTTTTCCTAATACACAATGAGATAGTGCAAATTCCAGACCAACTGGTTCAATTTTTAATTATACTACTTACTAATTGGGAAAACTTGCACAAATTAATTAACTCTATTCATCTGAAAAATGATTAGGATAAGAATTGTGATGGTCATGTATGATTAGATTTATTGTAGAATTCTTAATTATAGTAATGATTGATTGGAGAATAGTTATCTAAAATACAAAAGGATATACTTAGGAACATGATGCAATTTTAGTTTTTCTGGTTCTTCTTGATTTTTCTTAAGAGAGAAAGAGATGGTGTGAGAGAGAGAGAAAGAGAGAATCAATTTTATTTTGTTTTTCATGTGGCTTTTGTTGCTCTGACACTTCATTGTGTACGCGGTACTGGGGTTTGAACCCATGTCCTAGCGCATGCCAGGCAAGTGCTGTAACTACTGAGCCACCATTCCAGCCCCTTCTTCTTGATATTGAAGCATTGAAAATACTCTTTTGGTCATTTGATATCTCAAACAGAAAACACAAATTAAAATATGGAGTGAAGGCATGATCTTGGCATAATGAGAATAGGAAACATCATACTTTTTTAACAGTTATTTTAATCCAAAGTTTCTGTCTATATCACATAGTAAATTTTAAGTGAAAATAAATATGAATTTTAGTTTTCCACATGTATCTATATATTAACTAATATATAACTATATTAACTATATAAATGCAGAGAACCAGAAAAAGCCACATAACATCATCTTACAAAATATTGCTAGTGGAAAAAATATGTATAACTAGAATATTTTAAAATAGAAAATTTACAAACATGCTTAACTTTGCATTGGCATCTTTCCTGGATAGATGTCATTAAACTAATATTCTTAAAGTTTTTTAAGGAAAATACAGCTTCCAAAAACTAATAGCATTGGTTTGCTCCATTCAATAAGTAAATACCAATATGCTTCATCCAAAAAGATTTCTACTGACTCAATTTACTAATGCTAAAATTTATACTCCATTTTTCTATGAAGCTAGCCACTAATTGCTGTCAAGTCTATGGAGTACATATCTATAGAGATATTGGCTACCTAGTTAGTTAAAACCTATAGCAGTGCTTGGGATCTCTTAGTCACTACCAAAAGCTATTTAGATGCTAAATAGGATTTACACATTTTCACCTAATATATTATATTAAAAATGATTGGCATTTGTCTTCAAACAATATTATTCACCATTTAGTTTTATTCACTCAGATACACATATAGATGAATGCAGACATGTATCAATGCCTAAGTAACTTATTCATCAAAACCATCATAAACTACTCTAAGGAAAGCCAGCTAAACATATTGAAATCTGGTAGCTTTCTAAGTAATCAAAGACCTATCAATTTACAAAAGAAGAAATTGAAACTAAGAGCAGAGTTCTACTTTTCCAGAACTCTTAAAGGTCTTCATTCTCTGATATACATCTTTATATGTCAATTTAAGACAAACCCAAGATCTAGTCCATTCATATTGTATTGATATTAAGTTTGGCTCTCATGAATACTATTGTAAATAATGTATGACTTGTAATAGCAATATGTATGAACAATTAATATACATTAAAGTTCAATTAATATACATTAAAGTTAGAATTCATTTTTATAATTTTAAGATTTAATAATATATTTATAAGCATAAACTTATAAATTCTAATGGAAATATTTGTATCTTTTGGTGTGAAATATTTTTATGTATCTATAGCCACAGCCAAGTTATACAGCTGATATCTATTTCCATAAACCTAAATATACTTTCCCTATATCTTCTTTATTGCTTGTACATTTTTCTATTCATTCAGTGACTGAAAATATTTATGAGCACTCTGCCAAGTAGTAACGATACCACAGTGATTTTATATCTTGCAGTAGGCAGACAATGGCTCCAAAAACTGTCTATTCCCTAATTCCTGGAACTAGTGATTATGATACCTTACACAGCAAAAGGGACTGTGCATATATGTGATAAGAAAGATTTTGTATGATATATCATCCTAGTGTGTTCATTAGTTTTCCAACCCTATAACAAACATACCTGAGATAATCAACTTAGAAAAAGAAAAGATTTATTTTCATTGACAGCTTTGAAGGTTCTAGATCATAATTGGATTTGGCCCCATTTCTTTGGGCCTATGATTAGCTAGTCATGGTGGGAACATGTGGCAGAACAAAAAAACTCACCTCATGGCCAGGAAGCTAAAAAAGGTGAAGAAGAATCAAGGATCACACCATCTCATTCCAGGATATACCCCCAATGACCTAAAGAATTCCACTAGGTCTCACCTCTTAAAGGTATCACCATCTTCCAATAGTACCACCTTAATGACCATTCCTTTAACCTATGAGCCTGTAGGGGACACTCGAGATCCAAACTATAGCTCCTGCATTACCCAGATGGGCCCATCAAAAGTCTGCCATATCAGAGAACCTTTCCAATGGTGTCCAGAGAAATCTATAATGACTGAAAAAGGCATAGAGGAATACAGTTGCTGGTTTTGATGATGGAGAAAGAGAGGACACAGGCTAGAAAGTATGGGTCTTTGGATGCTGGAAAGGGGAAGAAACAGTCTTCTCTAGAGCCTCAAGAAATGAACACTGCCCTGAATCCATATTGATTTTATCCCAGTGAGATCCTTGTCAGATTTCAGATCTATAATAAAGATCAAACAGTTATGTAGCTTTAAGTCACCGATGAAAGTCTGATACATATATATGTTTTACCTCCCTGAATATTTTGTAAACTCTTTGTAGATAGGAATTATGTGGTCTACTTCATTGTATCTTTCCAAATTACCTATTTCTATGCTTTGCACTTATTATTAAAGGAGGTCTGAATTGAATGGTTGATACTTGAGAGCTTTTCTGTTTTTAAAGAAGCTATTTGTACTGATTACTTTATGATTGTAGTCTTTTTTAAAAATTTAATTTTTTTATTAAAAATTTATTTGTTGAGCAATCAAACATGCTTCTAACAAAACAATATAAAAAATATATATATATATATTCTGAAAATTAGATTTATCCCCTAGAGCCCCCCCAATTACCACCCTTATCCACCCCCCCTTCCCAATACATCACTATGAATGCCTTAGGTTGTGTGTCACTACACCTTTTCAGGATTTACAACATGAGAGTTGACCACCTTTCACAATGGCCAGGGTCTAGCTCCAGCCTCCACAGATGAGTGAAGACATTCGACCCTTGGTTCTCTGGGTTATGCTAACTTCACTCAGCATAATTTCTTTCATAGCCATCCACTTACCTTCAAAAGCTGCAAAATTATTGTTTCTAATTGCTGAGTAGAACTCCATGGTATATATGTACCACAGTTTTGGGATCCATTCACCAATGAGGGGCATCTAGGTTGGTTCCAGAATTTAGCTATTCTAAATTTACCTGCTATGAACATGGATTTTGCTGTGTCACTGTAACATGCTGATTCTAACTATCCTGGAAAAATTCCCAGAAGAGGGATAGCTGGATCATATGGTGGGTTCATCCCTAATTTTTTGAGGATTCTCCACACTGCTTTCCAGAGGGGCTGTACTAGTCTGAAGTTCCACCAACTGTGTGCTAGTGTGCCTATCTCTCCACAACCGCTCCAGCATCTATTATTGTTTATTCTCTTCATTTTTGCCATATGATTGTAATCTTAACCTCAAGGTAGTTTCTGCTTTTCCCTGTGCGATGGTGCATTAACTGCTCTCCTAGAGAAACATTTTGCAACGTGCTGTTTATTCAAGTAATCAGGAGAAAGCCCCAAAATTACACTTGACATTGCAGGAAGATTAACAAACAATGGTGCTATTTTGAAAGACAGAGATCTGTATCTGTAAAAGGGAAGTTGCAAAACTGACTTTTCCTTTATCTATTCCGATTCCTTAGAAAGGAGGATTTTACAGCTAGTATTATCCTTGCTGGAGATGCTTTTATATACCTGGCACTCCTCCAGTCCAACCGGATCTGATATCCTAAGGCTTCTCAGAGCCTCCTCTGGGATGTAGATCCAAAGTTTCTGTGCAAGATGCAAATGAAAAATTGATGTATTGGATTGGGAGGGGGAACCAAATAATTTATTTAAAAGGGGAAGAAAAATGGACAAAGTCTGTCAAACACACACAAATTGGTCTTGCTAAAAATCCTTGCCACATCCTCTAGGAGCCGTGGATGTAAAGTGGTAATTGAAAGTATTTTTATTCTCCCTCTCTGTACATTATTGGCCCATTTGCTATGGCTTGGATGACTGTTGTATTTACACATCTTATTGCAAACATAAATCATAGTTAGAACCTACTCCAATTTTTGCACCTGCCAGGAAGTGACATTAATAATCATTGAGTGCCCAATGTACTGATAAATATGAGGTCATTCAAAGAAATAGGAGACATATTCCCCATTGAAAGGAGCAATTATCTTCTACAGTAATCCCAATAAATGCAGGAGAACCACTAGAGATTACGTAAAATATATAAGTATATGTTTAAACTTATTTCAAGTATTTTTATGCTTAATTTTGTGTTTCTAGTCTTTGTATTAAATTTCTTGTGATTTTTTAAGCTGTTGAGTAAGTCAAGCTTGGTTTACTTCTCTTCTTTTCTGTCTCATCTATGCCAGTATTTATGCACTACAATGGCTTGTCACTATACCATTTTTTCTTTCTTCTATTTTATTTATTATTTTTATTTATTTATTATTTTTATTTTTCAGTCCTGGGGGTTGAATACATGGGCACTCTACCATTATGCTATATCCTCTGCTCTTTTAATTCTTTTTTTAAATTTGAGATGGGGTTTCACTAGGTTCTTCGGACTGGTCTCAAACTTGCACTCCTCCTGCCTCTTTTCTTGGGTGGCTTGGATTACAGGCATGTGTCACCACACCCAGAAAGAAGTATCATTTCATTAATTTAAGAAATGTTTATGGGGAGTCCTTGGACTATCTCTCATATTGATTTTTCTGTAAACAATATAAATGAATTAGCTCCAGACCATAAATAAGAACAGGCATTTATTGAAATTACTATTCTAAACACATTCTCTATCTTATGCTTTTAAAATATTAAAATTTTTTTCCATGACAAACATTATGAATAGGTGATGTTTACATCCCCACTTAACAGACAAGGTGCTGAGTTTAACTACAAAGAGCCAGGATAGGGCAAATCTAAAATTGGAACCCAAACATTCTGCTCCTGAAGCCTCTATTATTAACCTCTAGAAGAATGGAATAAACAATTGCAAAGCACTCTAAGGATAGAAGACTGGTGTTTTCTTCTAATTTGAACTTGACTTAAATGTGGAAAATGGAATGAAATCTACCCAATACTAATGAAATGGTTTTCTCTCCATCTGGTAGGTGATAGCCAGATAGTCAATTGGTGAATAAGCAAACTTTCTCAATCATTTCTCAAGACTGCTCTATCCCTATATAATTATATACCTCTTTCTAGTTTTTCTCAACCGTATAAGTAGTTAAAATATCTTGGATATTAATTTAAGTCACTGATTCTAGAATCCTAGGTTACCCATTGCAGCTAATATCACATTCAACTAGTAATCTATCACCCTATTTCTTCAAAGGCAGGAAATCCACTATCATTTTAGGCAGTTCTCTCTGTTATTGAGCATTAGAAAATTTTTCTTCATATTTATCTGAAGTTCATTGCCTTTTAACTCATATATATTTGGTTGTGATTCTGCCTGCCAGAGCCAAAAAAGAAAAAAAAAAGGAAAAAGAAAATAAAAGAAAAATAAATAAGACTACTCTCTTCTGAATACACCACAGATGTATACTGCTTCATATGATGTAACCTACTCCAGTCCATTCAACTAAAGATTCTCAGGTTTTGCTGAAGTTCAAATGCCCTCTTAAACTACCACATCCAGAAGATAGCAGCCCATCATAAACATGACACAATTCATCAAGAATGAAACTCTAATTATATCTGTGAACTAAAAAGCCAAGAGATAGCAATGAGATTCTACGCTTATCATGCAGAACCTGCCGTCTATTGACAGGTTATTAAATATCCAAGACTGGGCAAGAACTATATACAATATCATATCATTTAATCCTATGACAAGCCCCTGAGGTGCGTATTGTGGGGAGCAAAGCATACGATTTCTATCCAGATGCAAATTTTCTTTCTCCACATTCTGTTCACTGTGGTCTCTCTTTGCCCACTCAGTGTCACTTCTTCAGGCAGGCTCGTGAAATTTCTTTTACATACTTTGTGGGTTTTTAAGAGCAATAAAATATAAAATGTACATAAATATATTTTATAGCAGTATTAAAATGATGTAGTAAAACCATTCCCACATAATAAATCCTCATAAATGCAATAATTTTAAAGTGTTATTTTCCAAAGTAATCGTTTCTTTAACTCATGCTTATAAAGATATGTCAGCTCATATATTTACATATGATTTGATTATATAATATTAATAGGTCAACATTTGGTCCTAGAACTTTTAGTTGTTTTTCCAAATTGAAATCTACAATAATTCAGAAAAAAGTACTTATCATTAAGAGAAAGTTTATTTGAAACATGAAAATAAAAACAACTATACAAAAGTACCCATAAATTACAAAGAAACCTTCGAAACATTTACATACACTTAAAGCCAGAGATACTCATTTTTCAACTGGAATAAAATTTAATAATAATAATAATACCATTAAGGTAAAGAATAACTGTCCAATAATGTGTTTTAAATTAACAAAATGACACCTTGCACTCTTTTCACATCTACTCCAGGAACCCCTGATCTTCACAGTTCACAAAAATATAAGCAGACTTGTCAGACCTCACTAAATTTATTAAGATTTGGCAAAATGCCTGCGCAAAAAAAAAAAAATCATTTTTCAGAAGGAAGTTTAAAATGAGTAAGAAAAATAACCTCTTGAATTCAAGCAGCAGAGCAAAGCAGGTTTCAGACACCAGTGAAATAAGTTTCTTCAGTACATATCATACAATTAGCCATTCTTTTCTTTAAAAATAAAAGTTCTAAAATAAATTTTCTACAACCTGTCATTAAAATGAGGGAGAAAGATGAAATGCATATTACAAGAGGATGCTGCCACCAACACGGATGCCTTAAATTATTTTCACCTGTGTCTTGAATGAACATAGTACTTAGTATATTCTCCTTGTATTATGTGGGTTAAATTAACTTTAGACATAAAATATTGGACAATGACTACTTTAATAATAATAATAATAATAAATAATAATAATATAGCCAAGCATGGTGGTGAACACCTGTAATCCCAATGGCTTGGGAGGCTGAGGCAGAAGGATTGCAAGCCAGCCTCAACAACTTAGTGAGGCCCAACTGAAGATATATCTCAGTGATTAAGCACCCCTGAGTTCAATTCCCAGTACCAAATAAAACAAAACAATAACTAAAAGTCCTTCATAATATTCATAGAAATAAAATGCACTTAAATTATCATTCTTCAATTTCCAAATTTTGTGTACTGTGATTTGCATTTTAGTTACCATAGGAAATTAAGAAAATATTGATAAAAATAAAAATATATACATACATACATACATCCACATTGTATATAATAATCCACATAATTAAGATGAGTACAAAGAAATTACACATAATAAATTCATAAATATTTTTAAAACAATTGATAGTTTTGTATTATTACTCTAAAGGTTCATCTCCCCTGTGTTTGCTTTCATTTACAAAGATTTTGATAATTTCATTAAAAATTTTTGATAGGAAAATATTTTTCAGTGATAGATTCTTTAAAACTCAGCAATTAGAAATAATGATATTGTGGCCTTTGAAGATAAATGGATGGCTATGGAAGAAATCATGCTGAGAAAAGTTAGCCAAACCCAGAGTCAAAGGTAGAACATTTTTACTCATTTGTGGAGACTGGAGCCAAACCCAGTCTTGGGTGAAAGGTAGTTAAACTTATGTATTAGATCCAGCAAAGGCATAGCAATATATAATCCAGGACAACCATAGATATGTGTGGCAGGGGAAGACAGGTGGGAAACGGAGAATAGAGTAAAATCTAGGGAGACCATCAACAATGTAATATATTCTTTACCCCCCTGAGAATTCAATAATACTTATGAAATCATTTAAATTTGGAAAATTCACAATCTAAGCATATTTATCACTTATAGGGAGAAATACAGAAGAATCAAGAGATTGCTGTATGGGTGATGTGGGGGCACTTTTGGTTTAAGAATTGTAGTTTTATATGCATGTTTAATTGTATAATAACTCAACTTCTTAATATAAAATTTAAAAAAACTTATTGACACAATGTATGAATGAAAAAATAATAATTTTCAACAAAATACAATTTACACCAAAGTCTTACTAATGTGGTTCGTTAGCTATGTTTGTAATTAACCTAATCTTCAGCAGTTAAAAATGTATGTAGGATCTAGTCCTGAAAATAGAGGATATGAATTTTCCATATATATCTAATATTTAAACAGATTGTTGCTAATGACAGAAATTAAAACTGAAAACAACAGCGATTCTCTATGAATGTTTTGTTTCAACTATTATTCTCGTGACCAAAACAGGAAGCTTTTTGCCTTCCATTGAATAAGTTATGAGAGAGACAGTCTAGATACAAACCAAAATACAAAATAATACAGGGACTAAACTTTTAAAT
The DNA here is from genome assembly GCA_004027875.1 of Aplodontia rufa. Taxonomy (NCBI): domain Eukaryota; kingdom Metazoa; phylum Chordata; class Mammalia; order Rodentia; family Aplodontiidae; genus Aplodontia; species Aplodontia rufa. The sequence goes on from PVKS010003538.1 coordinate 68,744, forward strand.
ACATAATAATCCCACAAATTGCACATCATTCCACTAAAATGACATTCAAATAGTAAAATTTAAAGTGTCATTTTATTTTCTGCCAAGAGTAATGCTGTTTTCATTCTTCTTAATCTTTTCTAGGGGTTGAACAACCACTAGTGTTATATTTATTTCCAAATAGGGCCACTGATTCCAGAGGAAAATCACTGCATCTATAAGGACAAATATTGTGCTGTAATGTAGGGAATGACGAGTCCATTTATCTGTTCATATATAACTCATATCATGATACTTGTTTCCTGTAATTATGTATTTATTATGCTACATAAATCTGACGTAAAAAGACATAAAATTTTGCATTCATAAACCTCACAATGGAAACATTTCAAGGATGGGATAAAAAAGAATGAAAAACCTTTATTGTAGTTTTGTTTTTTTTTTAAGAGAGAGAAACATTGAGAGAGAAAGAGAGAAACATTGAGAGAGAAAGAGAGAATCAATATTATTTAGTTTTTCATGTGGCTTTCATTGCTCTGACATTTCGTTGGGTAAGTGGTGCTGGGGTCCTCACATATGCTAGGCTAATGCTGCAACCACTGATCCACAATTCATTGAACTGTGAATCCTCCATATTTGCTTAGAGACTCACATATATTTCACCTATATTAAATACATTCATTCCTTCTTCCTTTTTTTCTTCAAAAATTCATAGAATGTATGTTTTCTGCCAATCATAGTTTAAGTCCTCAAAGATAAGCTGGTGAACAAGACAGACAAAGGCGCTCAGTTGCCTAAAATGTTATTTCAGTGTGATGAGTAAATAAATGATGACTAAGACTATTTCAGATAATAATAAGTGCTATAATGAATTTAAAACAGTGAAATGTTAGAGTTATAGAGTCCCAAGCATCACATGCTAATGCGTTAAAGCTGGGAGGATGGAAAATTTAGATTGGACTAGGAAGACTAAGAGGGAAAGGAAACAAGACAGTTAAGACCAGAATCTCAGCAGGAAATAATTTGGGAAAGCTCGAATAAGGAATTCCAGGCAAGTATGGTTTGAAAGCTGTGTTTCCAGAATGAGACTGTCATCTGACCTGTCCTCTCAATTATCTTCAGTTCCTTGATCATTTTAATAAATAGTTACATATCGACACAGAATCAGTTTAAAACATACTAACTTCCTTTTTAAACTTGCTGACCCTTTTAACTTTATAACATTTTGATGACATTTCCATCATTTTAAATCACCAGGTGCAGAATCTTGAATTAGTTAAGATACACATCCTTTTACACACACACAAAATCAGTGATTATTCTTCTGAGATGCTAGCCTATCCGTTTTCTTACTTTTCTAGATGTGTCAGCCTAGGCCAATTATAAGACTTCCTTAATACTTAGTATGTCATCTGAAAAACACAGGTAACATTACTAGAAACATACTTCTAGTAGAAATAACACAGATTTAGGAAAAAGGCAAACAGATTTAAAATCTGGCCCACCTTTTATAAGTTATGGCTTTGGAAATCTGGCAACTTATTTTAATCTCAGTTTCCTTGACTCATAAAAAAGAAATCCATAAAATAAAAATTATGTATTTTCTTTATAAGGCTTTTGTGAAGAATAAGGAAGATATCACACAAAATAATCTAACATCAATATTTAATGACTGTAAATAACCTCCCCTGTCCCTTTTGATTATAGAAACTAAAAGAATAAATACATAGGAAAGCGCTTTACTGACGATGTACTTTGTCAAGCATTTTCTCTATTTTCCTTCTTTTCTCGGTGTTATCAACTGATTCCAATCCTCATTTCTTCCTGTTTGATTTTTTTCTCTAATTTTTAAAGGCAACTATGGTCTGATTGTGTGTCCCTCCAAAAATGTGTATGTTAAAACTGTGAACCCCAAAGTAATTGTATTAGGAGGAAGAGTTTTGGGGATATAATTAGATCATGAGGGTGACACTCTCATGAGTAGGCCAGCACCCTATAAAATAGACCCCAGAGAGATTAATCTCCCACCAGGTAAGCACATAGCAGGAAGGCACCCTCTGAACCAGGGAGCTGGCCCTCATCAAACACCAAAGCGCCAACATTTTGTTCTTGGAGTTTCCAGCATCCTAAGTTGTAAGAAACTGATTTCTGTTGTTTATAAGCCACCCAATTTAAGGTATTTTACTATAGCAGCCCAAATGGACTAAGATCCTAAATGTGGAGTTAGGAGTTCTCTTGCCTTTATTTCTCTTGTATCAGGCACAATGGAACTAGAAAATCTGGGAATGGATCCTGGGGCTTTGGGCTAGAATAGGTTTGAAAATATTGAAACTGCCACTGAGTACAGTTTTCCATGTTCAAGTCTTGATTCTTGCCTTGCTACAAATAATTCTTTGGGAATGAATACCTAAATCCAATGTTAGAACGATGATTATGGTGGTCCTCATCAGGCGGAGATCCTTCTCCATTAAAATGAGACCTCCTGGAAGTGAAAGCTGGTTCTCATTCCCCTCAATATCAGCAGTGTCCAGGGCAGTTCCTGGAATCTGGTAGGTGCTTAAGGACATGTATTCATGTCCACTTGACACTGATATAATTTTGAGTAAATTTCCGAATTAAAGAGGACTATCACTGTATTTGAATCCATGAAAACCTCACTTCATTGCCCATGACTGAGTTTCTAAGAGTGCGCAAGTTCGTACGGAGCAATCTGTGACCCGTGGGACTGTGTTGCTTCAAGGACTGGTGATTCTGAAAGAGCTGCCGTGACTGAGCCAGTTGGGAGAGGAATCCTCAGTCCTGTAAACCCCATGAGTGGGAACCTGGCAGCTTCTCCTCCAGACTTTGCCAACAGTGTCTATAATATCATAGAGAGGTCATAGTCCTCAGAGACCAACAGAGGATGTCTTTTCGTAGTTTCTATTCTCTGTACTGGAAGTTCCAGCAAATAGGGGATTTTGCTGTGATTGCTTTATTTGATTTGGGGCATTTTGTATTTCTTTTTGTATTGTTTTGTTTTTCTTTTTGTGTTGTTTTGTTCTTAACTAAGTTCAAGGCCAGAGAAGTGTATCACCCATAAAGTAACCCCAGCACTTCATGCCAGAGGAATTTCTGACAAAATGAATGGTTTCAAATGCAGCAGCTTGCTGACCAAGTTCCCAGCATGCAATCTCCCTGGAATCTACAGTCCTGTATTAAAGCTTTGGGAAAAAAAATCTTATTCTGATGCCTCTGCCTAGTCTATTATCTACCTCAATCCTAGGAACCCTCTAGGCAGAGCAAGCTAATTTGAACAACTGGATGTGTGGTCATACTTAAAAAGCTATTCAGTTTTATTTCTTCCAAATATATATTTTAAAGAATATAAGGAGAAAGTAACAAATTCTCTCTAAACACTCAAATTCAAAGCACAGTGGAAGGAACAGGAAGTTTTACTGAGTAATTGAAGTGATTACATGCAAAGCACTTTCCCATAATCAGTGAGTTTCAAAGGAGGGTAGAGGGTGATTGACAGTGTTGGCCACCCTTGAAACTACCTCCTGATTGGAGGGAATAATTACAAGCAGGGAGAAAGAGACCCAGTACTCTACATCTCCTTTATTTTCAGATTTAATCTGGGAGAAGAAAGATCATAATAGAAAACAAAGTTTAGAAGGCTTAGAGATCTCCTCAGGGAGTGAGAAAAGCAGCTGTCCTTCCGGCCCTGCCCACCACAAGTTTTCTTTATTTTTTTTTTTTTATTTTATTAATTTACTGAGCACCTTGTTTTTGCTCTAAATTGTGGGAAGGATCAAAGGATATGATGTTATGAAAAAGAATCATGTGAACCATAAACCTATAAACAGGTATAAACTATCATTGTGGATACTGACTTTTCAAGAAAAGTAATTAAGGCAAAGGCAAAATGACCAAGCTACGATTCCATTTCAAGCTTGCTGCCTCTGCCATTCAACTGGAATGCACATCCATTTTCACGTGGATGTCATATGTAGCAGCCATGGGTTTATTTGATCACAAGAACTCTAGAGCACCAGAAATCCCTGGAAAGCCAGTGACCTGGGAGAAAGTGTCCACTCCCTGATGCTGTTGGTGCTGTGGCCCTTCAGAAGAAAATGGGATGTTTACTTATTGTCTTTGCAATGTGTTTTCCTTTTTCCTCTGTATTTGTTATCCACTCTAGTGCTCTTACCTGGAATTCCTGATCATTTTCTCTATTTTCCCTAAAACAAAACAAAACAAAGTACAACCTTGCCAACTTCCCAAAAGATTCCCACATTCACAAATATATTTTGATTTCACTCAATTGCCTGTAACAATTACCAAAAAATATTATTTAGTTGTATAATATTTTAATGTCACTTGCTTCATGGGTGAATTTCCCATAAGTCCTAAGAAGCTTACTAAGTAAGTTTTGATATTTTTGGAGGACTTATAAGTGCCCAGTCTCTGGAGTCAGCTATGGAGGACTTGAATTCTGACTCTTCTGTTTTATTGCCATGACTTATAAGAAAGGTACTTACCATCTCTATACTTCATTCTCTTCATCTAATAAAGTGGCAATACTACTAGTTGGCATGTTATTATAACAATGATGATATAATCATAACAACAGTAATAATAATATATGATTATTTAAAGAGTTAAATAAATAGTGAATGCTTAGTGTTTAGCATAGTGCCTGGCACATATTGAGTGCTCAGTACATCTCAGCTACTGTTACCATACCAGCATTAAAATCATTTTCTCAGAAAAGTTTTACAAAATGGAATTCTGATGAATACAACTTAGCATAGGTCTGTGATCCACATTCTTTCCCAATAAGAAAAATAGAAACTTTTCATAATGTTACCCATTCACAAAAATGTGGTACCAAAGCCAAATGAGAGGGAATGAGAAAATTTTGAATGGAACTGGCTAAGCAGAAAGTATATTAGACTAAACAATGAGCTGGGTGATGCAGGCAAATGAGGCATTGATATGAAAGCATTGGCTTTGAAATTCTTGGTCACCCATGGTCAAGTTGGATGAGCAGAGAGAGATGCAGCCCAGCTGCCCCCCTTGCCTCTGCTGCTTCCAAGTTACAAGCTTTTTCTTATGATAGGCTTCACATCAATAGCATTTAGTCTTACCTTTAAGTACTATTTCAGGATGTCAGTGGATTTTATAAGTTAATTATTGGTGGCAAAATTTAATTGGTGTAAAACAAGTGCTTAATTTGAATGTTCTTAGAGACAGATGCCCATTTCCTCTGTAGAGACTAGACATTAGCTATGCTATGTGCATTATTATGGTAACAGAGTGATGAACTATGACACACTCAGCAAAACTTTTGGTTGCTACCAAACATGAAACATTGTGTCATTTACAAAATGAAGCAGTTTCATAGAGAGCATACCATGAAGCACCATGATTCCCATTTTGATCATGTTAAGGTAAATTTTTTAATCTTTTTAAATTTTCTCTCAGCATACTTGTTAACTAAAATCTATTGGCCATTGATCTGGCACCATCTTATGTGTAAAAATTGCTATTTTAAAAATAACTGATATGCTAATTATTTTACCCTATATGGATACATAACAGCAAATGTTCAGAATCCTTTTTTTAAAAAATAAGTTATATAAACTGTATATACAGCTAGAGACTTCAGTGATCATAAAGGAAGCACATTTTCCCAGACTCAATATATACAGTACAGTATTGGGTGCAAAACAGAAGAGACAACTAGAAGAAAGAAACTTGTTCTCCAGTTATACTTACTATTTTTAGAAGCCAAAGAATCATAAGATAGGATCAAGATCATAAATTTGTTGAACTCCTTCTATGGCCCTGAGCAGTCATAATCCTCTGGTATGTAAAAATATACATATCAGCCAACAGCTATTGAGTTCTTTTTATGTGCCAGAAATTGTTCAAAGCACTTCACACATTTAACAATTCAAATAATACAATAAATTGTGTATTATCTCCCATGTTGCATGAGTAAAATGAGGCAGAGAGATGTTAAAGGATTTTTCTATTAAGTGGCTATAATCCTAGGTAATCTCTATCAGCAGCCCTACTTTTTACAATGAAAAGAGAAATAGAACATTGCATTTGTTTTCATGAAGTTCTTAGCTGTTTGATTCCAAAAAAGAAATTTCCTTTCTTCTGAGTTTCAGTAATTCCTGTCTGTGTTTAAAAGAAAAAAATTTAAATCATTACTTATAAAGCTGATTTTTCTCCAGCTCTTAAATCACTCTTGCATTAGTAGTGTATTAGGAAGAAATCTTGAACTCAATACTTGGCATTTATGTGTGGTCTATTAAAAATTATTTTTTAATGCAATACTCCAGGGAAGAAATTTTTGAAAAGATTCTTCAAATTTTTCTAATTTTTTTTTTCACTACTCCAGATTTGTTCCCAGGCAGCAAGGCAAAAACTATTTTGTCCCACTTAACCAATTGGAAAACTGTAGCAGGCAGAGGGTAAGAAATATACTATGTTCTATTATATTGGACCTAGATGAGATCTGAAAGTCAGGTCTCTTTACTCCTATCCCATAATTCTTTCAATCTTTTCATGCTGCCTCTACCTTGGCCCATTGAATAGCAGGGGGGTGGGGGGTGGGAGAGGGTTGGGGGGAATCACAATACAACCTCTGGGTTTTGGTGGTAGTGGGTAACATTTCTGCCCCATCCCACCTAGATTGTACCCTTCCCTCCCACCCTTTTGATACAGATTAGGAGAGATAGTAAAATGGCTAGGTAGTCAGGACCACCTGCCCCATTCAACCACACCTAGAAACTAACTGGTAGAGAGAGATTAATGAGCTGCTCAGGGCTTTCAAATGCAAAAGAGCAGGAGGCTCCACCTGTGGGAGCCACTGTTCTGTCCCAGAGGCAGGAAAACTAAGAAGTGGGTGTGAAAGATTTGCTACCCATTTTGCATAGATTTTTAACCCATAGTTTTGGTGCTTAGTTTTAATGCCTGTTTTACAGAGATTTTAACCAATGGTGTTAGTGTTTTTCTCAATGCCTGCTTTACATGCATCTTAATCAAGGCTTATACCCAAACCAATGTAAACCCTAGTCAAAAACACCTAAGACCATATCCTGCTTCCAGGTACCCCTCCGCCTTGCAGAGACTCTACTCTCCTTCCTTAAATAAATCCTACTTCTTTTACTCTTCCCTTCCTTTGTTATCCGTGGATTTTATTCTTTGAATTCATGAGACAAGAACTCAGAAGAAGATTGGTGCAGAATTCCGGGGATGCATTTCCACACCAAGAGCTGCAACGCACATCTCAACAGTAGCTGGGAAACCCCAGCTCTTAGCTGGGGAGCTGCTAACACTGTTTCAGCTGCAGAAACCTGGAGCCAGCCCAAATTCCCAGTTTTAACTGCAAATAGCTACAAACACTATAAATGGGCTACTTTGGCCACAGAAATCTGTAGTTAGCCCAAACTCCATTTGCCGGTGGGAGCAGAGAAACCGGCCTCATCTCAAAACCCCCGAATCAATGTGACTTCACTTTCAAATCCTGGGGTCTAGGGCTGGAGCAGTGGCTCAGTGGTTATGGCACCCTCCTGGCATGTGCAAGTACCTGACTTCAGGCCCCAGCACCACATACACAACGAAGTCTCCCAGCAACAAAGGCCACATTAAAAAACTAAATAAATCTGATTATCTCTTTCTCTCCCTCTTTAAAAAAAAAAAAGAAAGAAATCCAGGGATCTGTGAATCTTCTCTGGAGGTAAGTTGGAAGGGTTTGGGAAATTTTATCACTCTGGGATGACCCTTAAACACTACTGAGGGGACCCTTTTCCCTTTTCTGTAGCAACAACCCTGAGGTACAATTAAACATGTGGAGGTCTCCTGAAGGGTCTGTTGAATCTCTAGCTCTGCAGGAGATTCCTGGAATGAAGTCTTTGTTTTGCTCACTCCCCTTCCCTGCCTTTTTTCCCCTCTGCCCCACACCTCTTTCCCCTGGGTGTTTCCCCAAGAAATCACTCATACGTGTATTTTGTCACAAGGTGGTTCTGTGAAAGTTAATCTAAGACAGATGACATTTATTATTATAAATGTTGTTATTATTATTGTTATAATAATTAAAACTTTGCTTCCTCTACAAATCCTATTGACTACTGCTATAATACTCTCTGCATATGTAACATTCCTGTCTGCACCAGGGATCTGCATTTGGTTTGGAAATTACTTAGTTCCATCCATATGGACATTTTGAAAGACCCTCCAGTGTCCAACAGAGAAAGTATTATCTTTTCTATACACTTTTGTGGCCTTTCCATACCTCTGTTGGTACAAATAGCTTAAGAAACAGTTGACATTATAACTTTTTCTTCTTCTACTTCTTATATTAAAGCAGTCACCAATATCTGTTCACATATTTGGTTTTGCAAATTATCATTACTTTTTTTCACTACTATACTAATACTATATTAGTTTAAATTTCTATACCCTCTTTCTTTTGCTTTTCTAATAATGGTCTACATTTCTCCATGGTCTCCTTTATCTATTCTTAAACTTATCCTATATCAAAAGGATCTTGAAATATGACCATGTTATTTCTTTGCCTGAGGAAAACTCATGATTTCCCAGCATCCAGAGCAGCAGTCCCTTTCAAAACCAGCTCCAATCAAAACACCAGTTTCAACTCACAACAAATTCCTCCTCTCATGCGATGAATGCTAGGAAGCTTCGGGAGTACACTTTGCTCCTTATGGCTACATATTCCTGGGTTGTCCCTGTGTCTGGAGTCTACTTCCTCCAGTTTTCTTCCTGCTCATTCTTCTAATCCATCACCTCCAGAAAGACAGTAGTTCTTCCCTCTTCTCTGCAAACTGGGGCTTGTACAAAAGATGTCCCTTGCTTTTCGAATATGCCTTTGTCTCTGTCTCTTCTCTTAGCCCTTGAGGGCAAGGGCTTTATTAATCAGCCATGTATTTTCAGTTTGAAGCACATTAAAGATAAACACAATTTGGAAAAACAAATTCAATATATTTTGTGAATAAAAAAGAGTACATTTTTAAAAGTTTTCTACTAATTCTGAGGACTAGATTTATAGAATTGTATTAATTTACTTTCCTGAATTTAGAAGTTTGTGTGGCCACCATGCCAATTCGAGGAAAGCTCCTTGACAATTTCCCTATTATGATTCACCCACAGTCTGTCTGCACTTGATATTTTGAGTTTTTATTGTCTGCCAACACATAATTATCTCCATTTCCCAGATAATATGTACTTTAGTCAGTTTTTTCAGTGCTATAACTAAAAAACCTGGAAAGAAAGCTTTCTTTTCTTTTTAAAGAGGGAGAAAGAGAGAATCAATCTTATTTAGTTTTTCATGTGGCTTTCCTTGCTCTGACACTTTGTTATGTAAACGGTGCTAGAATTTGAACTGGCTTTCTTGCACATGCCAGGCTAGCACAGCAACCACTGAGACACTGCTCAAGCCCACAAGAAAACTTGTTTTTATGGTACTAATATACCAGCAATAATTTTGTTTTTTTAAAAAAAATTTTATTTGTTTGACATAGTCTTACATATTGGAGGGAATCGTTCTTACACGTAAGAAAAAAATTTTTTTAAAGAGAGAAGTATAGTGAGAGAGAAAAAGAGATAGAATCAATTTTTATCGAGTTTTTCACATGGCTTTCATTGTTGAAACATTTAGCTGCGTACGTGGGTGCTGGGGTTTGAACCCATGTACTTGCGCGTGCCAGGCAAGCGTCAAAACCAGCGAGCCACCGCTCCAGCCTGCAAGAAAATTTTTAAAGGAAGAAAAGTGATTTGGGGCTCATGGTTTCAAGGTCTCAGTCCATAGAAGGCAAACTGCATTTCTTGGGGCTCCAGGTGAGGCAGAACATTATGGTGGAAGGGTGTGGTAGAAGAAGAAAAAGGCTGAGGACATCACACAAGGAAGTAGAAAGAGACTCCACTGGCCCATACAAAATCTATACCCCAAAGCCACATCCCTAAGGACTTACATCTTGCAGCCACACCCCACCTGCCCCCAGTTACCACTCAGTTAATCCCTATCAAAGGATTAATCCACTGAGGGGTTAGAGCTCCTACCCAATCAGTTCACCTCTTAATGTTTTTGAATTGTCTCACTTATGAGTTTTTGGGGGACACCTAGTATCCAAACCGTAACAATGTGTTTAAAAAACAAAACAACAGTATCTATGTGCACACACACACAGATGAAACCCCAGGGCACCACAAAAACCAAACACACACATAAAAATAAATCCACAAAAACCAAAATGAACCTCAGGGTACTGATCAGCTTTTACAAATACAGATGTTTCTTTTGGACAGCAGAGAACAAAAACAAGAAAAACAGGAAAGACCTTTGAGAGTATGCTTATTGCAAGACAATTTCCAAGAGAACAGATTTGTCAACTCTATTTAAATAGACCTATGATTTTATTTTTTTGGAAAGCTCTAAGTCAGTGAACAATGCTCATCTAACTTAAAATGTTAATATAGACAAGTGCAAAAAGGGAATAGGGAATCTTTAGTAGCAAATAATTATAAGAAAATTCTGTCATTCAATATTTCCCCTAGGTGACAGACAGGTTACTCTAGATTTGGCTATTTTTAGATTTATTGTAGGAAATTCTGGAATAAATATTGTATCTTCTAAAACAACATCCTTTCATTCAAAAATAGATAAGACATTATAGATTTAGAAATGTTTGGAAATGCATTTATGTCTGAAAGAATTCATTTTCTTCTAAATATTCTTTGATCCTATATAAAGTAAAGATAGATGTATAAATTAATTTCTCCCCCTCCCTCCCCTTCCTAATATATATATATATATATATATATATATATATATATATTACACACTCACACAGAATGAATCCAGGGCCTTCTGCATGCTAAGCACATTACCGCTGAGCAACACCCCCAACCCTATAAACATCTACACACACACTTTCCTAAATCAAAATGCAAGAAAGTGTTTAAAACTTTCAGATTTAAATATTAACGTACTTAGCTATTAAAACATACATGTTGACAAATTTTTTCTTTTATAAAATTCCCTGGTAAATTTTGATCTCCAAAGTAATACTTTAAAGAATTTCACTTTTTGGTTATATAAAAAGCAAGTATTACAATCTAATACTTTTTTTAGAGTTATAATGGGAAGGGGAAGGGAGGGATAAGGGAGGGTAATTGGGGGGGCACTCCTGGGGATAATTGCAATATCCAGAATGTATACATATTTTATACACATTTTATATTATTTTGTTAAAATCTTGTAAGGTTGCTCAAAATAAAAAAAATTTAAAAAAAGCAAGTATTCAGGAATAATGAAAATTGTTCAGTTAAATTCATGACATGGTACACATGGTTAGAAATTTTATTTAAATTGCTCTTAGTGAAAATGTAGATGTAGCTTAGAAACAGTCAAAGCATCTTAGAAAAAAGGTGTTTTTTTTTTAAACGGCTGGGAAAAATGACTGGTAGTTATTTACTTCATTGCGTATTGCCCTGTGTTGAAAAGGTTAAAAACAGATTTCCATTAATTAGACAGTGGATAAATAGAATCATTGTACAGAATTTTAAATCCACTTAACCAAGGTGGGTTAGGAACTCTTTAGCTTGAAAGCATGAAACAAAAATGTAAATAAAAGATCAAAGACTTTATGCAGCTGGCCATGGTGGCCCCTCAATTCACACCAGGCCTCATTGGGCAGTTAGCAAAATCATGTTTAATAGCTATGCTGAGTGTCAATGTCACCCTGAAAACAGTGCATGTTTGGAGATAAGGGAGGAAGAATGGAGATGGAGTTATGAAGAAGAGAAGCTGAAAATACCAGCAAAAGCTCCAAGAAACATTTGCCCACTAGAGACAAAGAGTGATTTTGATTTTAAAACTTATTTTCCCCTTAATGAGCAGATTCATTTTGCAGACAGCAGCTCTAAACTGTTTTTTCAATTAGTACACATTTTGATTTTTAAACAAAATCGTAGGACTCTATCAAGTAATCTTAAACAAGATTTGATAGATTATACATTAACAATTCCTCTCTATCAGGCATGCAAATTCCCAGTCATTTGCTTTATCAAGAGTGAATTATGTTGTGCTTACATAAAATTGCTTTATACATGGAGTCTTCATTCATGGAATCATTTCAAAGAATATGGTGATAAATATGAATTGAATTCTTCCAGAATGAGATTATTACATAGAGCAATTGGATGGGTCCCACAGTTTGAGAAATAGACCATCCCCCACCCTTTCTCTTTATAATGCCCTTTAAAGTCTGTCTATAATACATCTGGTGTTTGTTCTCCTAGACTGAAAATAACTAGTAGACCACCAGTAATTTAAATTGTACCCTGTTCCAAGGATATTTGACATGTGGTCCCTTTGGAAGAACTAATGCAAAAAACTGGCTCTAACCCTGGAAATAAGGTTACTATAGACTAACAGAAGGTTGCAATTAACTAATATCAAGAAGGTTAACCTGTAAATTTCTCTCTCAAATGCATACTAATCTCATTTGTAAGCCATTTTATGCAGTTACAGAGAATGAAATAATAAGGGTTATAATGTTTAATCTTAAATTTGATTTCTTTTCTCTAAAAAGAAAAATAAGAAGGAAATGTCACATTAAGTTAATAGTTACCGGTCTACCAAAAAACTCACACATAGTGAACTTATTCAGTGCTTCAACTTCATAGATAGATTATAGAGTAAGAAGGACACACACAAGCACATACATACAATGCAATACTGAAAATTCTTCTGAAGACTGTATTTAAAATAAAACAATATTTTAAGATCCTCTTCCCTCATTTTCCAGCACTGTGATTTCCTGGTGGGGGGGGGGGGAAGATAGACTCATTGGAATAATAGAGAAGGAAGGACTAGAAATAGTATGATTTAGCCAATGAACACTTTGTAGATGGGAGATCACCCGGTGACTTGCTGCAGTGTGCACAGCCAGCTCTTGGCAAATGAGAACTAGAAATCTGGTTTCTTGATTCAAAGTCCAGAACACGTTTTTACGATACCATAGTGTCTCTCATAAACTATTCTGCATGTACCTCTGTAACTGATAAAATGTGGGTATACTGAAATAAGTTAAAATAGTAGCATATAAAACTCTGTGACAATTTTTTTTAGAAATTCTTCATGAAAAGTTCCACTTTAATATATGTTTTAATAGAGGGAAGAAGCAAAAAAGAGTGAAGTATCTAAATAAAGAAAATAATCTCTTTATTTACATTGTGGAACAATAATAGACTTAGTTCATATAGTATTTCATACTTTATTATAAAGTTACTTCAGTTTCATGTTCACTAATTCCTCCATGCAAATATTAAATAGGAAAATATGACTCATAACAGAATTAAATCCTAATAGTAAATACTACTATACTACTGCATTTAAATTATTATATTTTTTAAAGACAGAGGGACAGTGAGAAAGAGAAAATCTAATTTTATTTCGTTTTTCACGTGGTTTTCATTGCTTCAACATTTTGTTGTGTCTTTGGTGCTGGGACTCGAACCTGTGTACTAGAGCATGCCAGGCAAGCACCGTAACCGCTGAGCCCCAGCTCCAGCCCCAAATTATTCTTGATTTTAAAAAACATTCAAAATAAAATTGAACAATAATTTGACACTAAAAATATGATAAGTGCAATCTTTGACATGAGGAAGGGAATGAGCATTTGAGGAACCTAATATCACTAGTGATAAAGTTAATATTCCACATAAATAAATTCAGCACTATCCATAATTGATATTCCTAGAAAGTAAAATATGAAAAAATTTTATCTTGTTATCATAAAACTTTGACATACTTGTGACAAAATATCACTGCTGGAGAACTGATCTTGGGAAATATTAAAAATCAGGAAAGATAATAAATAAAAATAAAATCCATATGAAGCAACTCTTCCATAAATCATGAAATTAATTTCAATTTTTGATACAAAGTCACTCTAAGTTGAATATATCATCTGTTATATCAAATTTTTGCCTCATGATCGGAAGAGAAGGTGTTCTAGAAAGAGAAGTGATAAAGCAGCAATGAAACCATTAGAGATTATTGGTGTGACTCACTGCTTCCATTTCTTGAGCCACACTTTTCTCATCTCAAAAATATGGAAACTAATAAATATCTTGCAGAGTTTGTTGAGTTTCACGGATAATATATTTAAAATGTCTGCTGCAGAAGTGGAGTTTAATGAATGATAGCTAATATTATTAATGTGAACAGAGAACATAGGCTTAACATAGCATGGAAGAAACTCTCAGAAACAAGAAATAGAAGACGTCATGATTTTGCTAGGTTTGGCTCTATTAAACGTCAACTTGGCAAGAAGATATCTTTTGTATAATGCAGCATTTTTTCATGCAGGTGCAAATGCATGATTTATGCACTTATAAATAAATCTGGCTTTATACATGGTGGACTGTGAAAATGAGAATTTTTTTCCAAAGAATTTGTGATCACAGTATGTGTGCATAAAGAAAATAGAACTGTTAAAAAACAATAACAATAGGAACTATGGAAATGATGTCATCAAGAAAGCTTAAAGTATTTGAAAATAAATTTTAAAATATGACCAAGTCCATGCTTATAGCTTATTTCTTATTTGCTTTAATTTTATTTTTAGTGTCAGGGATTGAACCCAGGAGTGCTTAACCACTGAGCAACATCCCTAGCCTCTTTTTAATTTTTTATTTTAAGGCAGAGTCTGGCTAAGTTACTTAAGAGCCTTGCTAAGTTGCTGAGGCTGTCTTTGACTTGTGATCCTCCTGCCTCAGCCTCCTGAGCAGCTGGGATTACAGGCAAGCACCACCATGCCCAGTTTATAATTTACTTCTTAAATAGTAATATTGCTATTTGATATGCAATAGTTAGCATGAATGTGTAAGAAATAATATCCATCAAGCTGTTGATGAGTGAAAAATAATATTAAAACTGAAATCACAGACAGCGTGTTATCTTCTATAAAGATCTATTCTGAGAAGATCAGTAAACATAGGGTCATATTTTAGTCATTCACCTTCTATCTGTAGCAACATAGATATAACAGTAGTCCTGATTTTTATTAATACCTATCGAGATCAGTGTGTCTCTAATTTTCCATCATTTTATTTGTTTCATCCATCTCATTATTTAAGACACGAAATCCTTCTTTCTGATGATAGCTTCCTCACATGCCTTCTGTTTAAGACAGATAAAACTCCCTCTTCTCCAGTTGAAGCACAGATGGTGGCCTGGTGATCTTACAGCTTCCACATTGCTCTGCACAACCTCTTCCTGGTGATTTTGGCATGTCAGGGAACCCAGTTTGAAATGATCTTCTTAGGAGTCTTTTTATAGTAAAAAACATTATTGTCAAATATTTAGAACAAATGGTCCAGTTTCCTTAAGAATATATCTCCAAGGGCTGGAGTGGTGGCTCAGTGGTTATGGAGCTTGCTCAGCATGTGTCAGTACACGAGTTCACACCCCAGCACCAGGTACACAATGAAGTCTCAGAGCAACAAAGACCACATGAAAAACTAAATAAAGATTGTTTCTCTCTTTCTCTATCTCTCTCTCACTGTCCCTCTCTTAAAAAAATATATCTCCATTTTTGGTTATTCAAAAAAGAATAATTATTCTTTCCAAATTACTTCTGAAATAACAATTTGACTTGAGTAATCCTCATTTCTTCTGACAACAAAGCATGGTACAAAGTAAATGACTGAGTTTTGAGCAATAAAAAATGATTTGGTTCCACTTGCATTATAGCTGACTTTGATCAAGTCATTTGACTTCTTTGAACTTCAATATTCTTAATTATCTAATGAAGAAAATGATTTCTATTTCAGTGAATTGTGAGTTTCCAATGAAATAAATGTGTAACACTGTTATAGTCATAACTTTCACATTCTGTTCTGGAGCCCTAATCCCTACAAAATCAGGATATGAATTTTTGCTTAATACTCAAATTAACTGCTGAATTATTTTAATTTTTTAAAAATACTTTAGAAATAAATATCAACTTATAGAATCATCATTGACTGTTGTAGAATTTACACTTGCTATTATTATATATATGCACATATACACATATATGTATACATACACACCTGTACATACTTTTCTCACAAGAATTTCAACATGGTACACAGAGATTCTTTCAGCTGAAGGGAAGTAAATATTCAAATATGAAAATAAATCTGAATGATACATTAATTCCTTTTATTGGCATCAACAGGGCAACAAGACTTCATGGGAACTCAATCACTTTTCAGATACATGGCTAGGAATGTTAAAAAATGAAATGAAAGTAGACCTTTTTGTGCTTTCCTAAGGCCAAGGCTGAAGCCAAAGTCAATCTTTAGGCTTTGGCCAAATGCAAAGGCTGAAGGAGAATTTTTGCATATACTTAAATATATTTCATCTTTAAGAGTTCTTTTTGGGTTTCTATTTGTTCTCTAGTTATTTTGTCTTTTGCTGAGTACCTTTCCAAATCTTTCTGAGAACATTCGGTCAAGGTTTACTCACATTTACTCCTATGTTCTAAGCAGGACCTGTGCTGTTTATATCCGACCTGTTCCTGAGGCCTCCTTTTCGGAAGCCATCTCTTGGTGTGATGTTCTGCTGTGGCTATCCTGATATTTTAAATAATTTTTGAACAAGTAGATTAATGTTATTCTCCCCTGGGCCCATATATTGTGTAGCTGTTTCTGGTCGTACATGCACTCTTTCTTCCTGGGTCAATTTTATTTACTATTCTTCTTTATCTTGTTCACTAATTATTTTTAGGAGAGAGAGGAATAGAAGATAGAGAGAAAGAGAATCAACTTTATTTATTTTTTCTTCTGGGTCTTGTTTTTCTGACAGTTGTGTATGCGGGTGCTGGGGTTTCAACCTTGTACATGCCAGGCAAGTGCTGTAACCATTGAGCCATCGCTCCAGCCCCTTGTTCTCAGATTCTGATATTGTTTTTCTCCTACAACTCTGTAGTAATCTTTGATTGCCTAGCCACAATTTAAGCAATTTAATTATGGCACTTTAAAAAAAATGCTCTTCTTTTACCTGTATATACTGGCAAGATGTTGATTTAAAGTACTTAGTCAGAGCCTTCCCCTTCCTGTGGTGACTTAAAGCTTGTTCTTGGGACATTTAATTCCTCCACAGAACAAATTCCTAATTAAGTGCGATACTGATACTATCACCTTTAAAGTTAGGGTCACTCCAAAGTACAAAGGCCCTTTTTTATACTCTCCATATGCAGCAGAATACAGCTATATAATATTTTTACAAAAAATCAATTTTTGATGAGGATCTGCTCATTATTTTCTCATTAAACATCTTAACTAAAGGTTTGTTTCAAGTGTTAAGCAATATAACACGTTAAGATTTAAAGGAAGAAGTGCTTTCTGAATAGTCAAAAAAAAAATCCATTTCCTAAGGTGGTTTAGGCATAGGAAATGCTGTGAAGACTTCAAGATAAGATATTTTAGCTTTTATCGTGGGCATAAGATAATGCTGGCTCCCATGTGTACCCACACATACAGATGGGACACCTCTCTCTGCATATGTTTAATGATAGAACAGATGTATTGAAGAGACTTGCAGATACAGAAAGGTTATGGATGCTGAGAAAAGCTATTCAAATCAAATCTCACTTTATCTCTTACTTTTTACCCATTTCATACTCAAAGTATTAGTGTTTTAAAATTTGAAAATTATCCAATAAATAACTTTCCAGGACTTACTATTCCTTTGCTCCAAAAGGGCTCAAATATTAAATATTCATGGTAAGTCCTTAATTTATGTGAGATAAAACTCAAAATTGTAGTAGAACAATATGTGCTGCTGTTGATATCATTCCATGTAAAGAAAGGTCATGGGGGCTGGGGTGGTGGCTCAGTGGTTTGAGTACTTCCTGACATGTCTGAGGACCTGGGTTCAAACCCCAGCACCACATATACAACTAAGTATCGGAGAAAAAAAGGATAGATGAAAAAATAAATAAAATTGATTTTCTCCTTCTCTCTGTCCCTCTTTTGCTCTTAAAAAAAAAAAAGAAAGAAAGGTCGTATTTCCTAGTTTTACCTTTTGGTACATATTTCCAAAAGTACATTCTCTAATTAAAAAAAAATAAAAACACTAAGTGAAAATGAGGGCTTTCACCAGAGAATCAAGTTCTTTTGAATAGCTTTAATGGTCAATAAATATCCAAGTCATTTAAAAATTTGTGTGAGGCACATAGGTATGCACAGATCTAAATATATATATATATATATATATATATATATATATATATAAAACTGATATGTTACTGATAATATATATATATCACAATTGCATATTTATAAATCTCAAAAATTTATTTGGCTATATTGTATATCTCACAATTATTTATCCATACTTATATTTGTAATTATTTCCTGAGAAAATATGAAGAAGACTCAGAGCTATCATCAAATTCTAATTCTTGGTGGCTGGAGGGGTGGATCAACAGTAGAACATTTGCCCTGCATGCACAAGGACCATGGTTGGAACACCAGCTACACATACATAACTAAGTGTTGAAAAAAAACAAAAAATGGATGAATATTCTAATTCTCCCATAGATCTGAACTTCAACAAAAAGGTTTTAAAAAGTGCTCCTGTTTAAGAAACTAAGAATACAAAGCACTGAGAGAAACTGAGATATAGTAGGTGGATATATTTCAGTTTCTTATCCTTTATTATAAAATGATAATTTTATTATCATTATCTTGAAGAAAAATATGTAAGGCTTTAAGATTTGGAGATATAAAAGTTCAATCATTTGATACCTTTCTCTATTATCTGGCTATTGTAATGCTGAACTGGAATATCTAATAGATGTCAACCTGCCTGTTTTTCTAAAATAAGATTTTTTTAAAAAGTTACACACAAATTTTCTACATCTAGGGAGTGGGATCAACAGAGGAATTGGGCATTAGTTAAAAGAGATTTTTGATTGTAATGCTTCAATATCTAAATTTTTATGAAATTATTGGCTAGAAATTTCTATTGTTCTTGTTTTCAGAAATATACAAATAATTAAAAACTGAACTATCCTGTATAAATCAGTAATACATATTCACCAGAGCTTTCAGATAGTAACTTAAAACTCTCTTTAAAAAGCTTTCTTATTTTTCCTAAAATGATGTTAATTGTCATCTATAGCTTCAATTATTTAGCTCTTTTTCATATAAACTTGATAAAAGTGGCCAATTTTAACAGGTTTTTTTCAAAAATATATTTGGTTGTATAGCAGTTTACACAGGGAGCTCTATTCACATTTATTTTTATGAGAAGTATCTGCATGATAGAGTTTCTGCATCTATTTAAAACAGCCACTGAAGTTCTCTGTGGGAACTGAGGTTGGATTTGAATTTTGGTTGCATCACTGACCATCTGGATGATCTTACCAACTTCATAAATAAAATCATAATAAGAATTCTCTTCATCTTCATAGGGAGTGTTCGAGGATTCATAAATGTAAAGCCTTGAACATCACAAACCCTCAGTTAATGTCAAATAAGATGCTGCCGCTGTTACTGCTGCTGCTAGTATCAGACATTGGTCCTGTTTGGATCGATTGTCTAGCAATCTATCACCCCCCTTTTGTAACAGCACATTAATATCCCTTTGGGGAATTATCATCCCCCACTTTACCTAGCCTGGGGGTGGGGATTGGATTTTTTTTTTTTAATGAAGCCAGAGGGACAGAGAGAGAGAAAGAGAGAATCAACTTTATTTAGTTTTCATGCAGCTTTTGTTGCTCTGGTACTTTGTTGTGTATGTGGTGCTGGGGCTCTAACCTATGTCCTTGTGCATGCCAGGAAAGTGTCATAACCCCTGAGCCATCTCTCTGTCCAACCCCAGGATTGGAAATTTTTATGCCTGCTCTCCTACTAAGGAAGCCGGTGGGGCCCCAGAAGATGCCCTTCACCAGACCCTCCTCCTACTGCAGAGGTTCTTGTGTCAGTTCTAAGGTCAACCCATCAATCTCTCTGGACTTTAAATCCTGAGCATTGTACAGGTACCAAACTATTTTTAAAAATATGTCATATACTTTTGCTATTTTATCAGTGGAGATTATATATGTATCCCTCCCTTAAAGGTGATGGGTGAGATATTTGCCTTCCTCCTATCCTCTGGCCTTGGGGCAGGGTGTGAGGAGAATCTAAGGCTGATTACCACTTGAAGTGTTTCATTTTCTTCTGATAAATTCTATCTGGTACAATGATATTCAATGTTTTCAAATTTTTAAATTTCACTCTTGTTTCAGTTCAATATTCCTCTCCCCTCAGCATGCTTAATTTGTTTAGCCATATTTATCTTCTAGTCAGTAGGGTCTACAATGGACCTAGCTATTGAGGGGCAGGAGAGGAGGGGTAGTCGATGACCAGGGAAGGAAAGCCATTTCATGTCTCAAGTGACTGCTACAGTGAATACTTATTAGAGATGTAAGAACAGCAGAAAATTCAAACTAATGCATTAGAGTCCTTTTGCCTGACAGAATCCTCAAACTCTTGATTGTGAAGATGAAAATCACCTAGCAATAGTGACAATCAGAGTGACAGCTGAAAAAGAGACTTACTGACCGTCACCTGGGAAAGGCTCAGAAGGTGCAAGATATTGAGACTCTTAAAATAGTCTGGCTTGGAGGTTCAGGCTGTTTGGACAGCCACTCTCTTGATTCTAAGAGTTCCCTCCTATCTTTCCAATATGTTGGCTCGTTACCCCGAGGTGGCTTCTGTTGTATGAAACTGGAGACTAACTGAATCACCACTTGTCAGGGCACTTATGAATCCAGCAACTGAATACTGTGCTAGATTTGTTTTCCTGAAGTTCTTTTGCTCTTTGCATAAGAAAATGCAGATGGTTTCTCTTTTTGCCTTATCTGCATGGATATTTAGGCTACAACACTTTGGTTACTGTAGTAGATAACTTTCAGCTAGGATTTTGGGGGAAAAAAACACCCTTTTTTCTTCTATCGCTACTTCATTATCCTTATTTTAATTTTTGATTACATATTTGCCTTTTATCACAAGTTGCTTATTTTATGCTGAAATGGATGAACAAAATCCCAAAACTTTAAAAATAGAAACCAAACCAAAGATAAACGTGGTGCATTTTCATTTTAGAACATTAAAATATTATCCATTTCCATTTAATCTGCTATTTTCCACAGAGACACAAAAGAATTAACTCTGAAATATAAATTTTATTCAATACATTTATTTTAAAATTTTCTTTTATCAGCTCTGAGACCGATATATTTTATAGGTATGACATTTTGATGTCAGTAAGTCAGATTATCATGAAAACTTGCATGATTCTTTTTTCCCCTCTGATATTTAGTGTCTTTGGATCCTTTCCTTTATATTTAAACTCTTCATTGACACTCACTAATGATTAATGACCCACTGACTTGAGCTGCCTTATAACATGAAAGTCACAGAAATGCCTTTTCCCTGGAGAGCAATTATTCTATGGAACAATATCCCCTACCTGGTGCATTGAAGTCCCAAAGGTTGGCTGTTAAACTTGCAGTTGTAATTCGTGAAAAAGTCCAGAATGCCAAGTTTTGAACTGCTAGGGATTTTATGCACAGTTTCATTTTACTAGAAACAAGTTGTTTTTTTTCTGTCTTTGCTAGCAAAGACTTTGAATAAGTAGCAAAAAAAAAAAAACAAAACAAAAAACAACAAAACAACAAAAAACAACCCACAAACTTAAATGAGATGTTTTCCTATTTAAATGTAATGAAACCTAATGGGGAGCTATGTATCTTCCAGCATACAGCTGACAGGAAAAATAAATGCAGAAATGCAAGTATGTATCCATATTCTGATGTTCATGCACTTTGATATTTCAAGGCAAGGAGACAATTAGAAGATGCAGCATAGGCTTCTAAGATACATTTATTAATAGGAAGGAATTTTGAAATATAATTCTGCATGTAAAGCTGTGGTCCTTGAAGTAAAGGGTTTTCTACCAAGCTGCATCCCTTTTCTGTTGAATATTCAGAATATTTAGCTCAGGATAAGTATTCAAACAAAGATAAGATCATTAAATATGCAAATTCTAAATAAGTCAGTAACCTTACTGAGATATTTGATATTAAGTAGACCTTGCCAACTTGTCCTATATGCTTGTAAAAAAATAATGCCTGTTTAGTCCATCAGGCAATTAGTAAAAACATTACTTTTAGAAGCCATCAACTTTTTTGATGCTATGAGAGGTGCAATATTAATCTTTAACAAAAGTATTTATGGTCTTGTGCACAATGAAGGAACACAAAGCACATGATCCTGATGAAAATCATGTGACTGCAGAAAATGGAGAAATCATTGTGAACATCCTCACTCATTGAACATGGGAGATAAGGATTTTGAGCCGAGTTTTCAATATGATTATAGACTGAATACAAAGGAAAGGGAGAAAACAGAAGACAGAAAAAAGTTCAAGACAATGTTTTAAAGCAGACATATGGTGACGTGTAGGACTGTGGATGGACAATGACCTCCCTTGAGTTTAGAGGAAATGCTGCACTATCTTGGAAAGTAGACTTCTATTAGAAAGACCCAGACGTCCCAAAAGTGTTTGGACTAGCCAGTGGCTGTGAAATTGACGGGCCACTGGTCTGAGGCCAGAGTGGAGGATGATGGAGTGGAGTCAAGGGAGCCATCCTGAAGACTCTTTTAGTAATTTACGTCTAGGGTGATGAAAACCCCAAGTAGTGAGGTAGCTGGGGGAGCAGAGCAGGGAAGGCAAAGATGAAGAAATGATGAGTTTGAAGACAGATCGTAGTTAGAAGATGAAGGAGTGGAAAGAGTAAAAGATGACTCCAAATTTTCTAGTCTCATTCGGATGACTAGAAGAATAATAGTATCTGAGAGATATGATGCAGCTAGGACTTGATAAATTTAATGTGATGGAAAGAGTTCAGAAGCAACACCCAACAAGCATTTGCAAAAATGAGGCAGAAAGTTGTTGCTATATATAAATTTATATATACATACACATATATATGTAAAACAGTCATCCAAGAAGTCCATATACATATATACATATCCATAGTATACACACACACACACACACACACACACACACACACACATAGAGATAGAGATGTTGTTTGTGTGTGTGTATATACAAAAGTCATGTATGAATGACAGAAATAAATAAACAGGAAAACAGGAGAAAGAAAAATCTAAACTAAATCAATTTTGAAATAAGTAAGATGAAATTACCCAATTCAGACATTTCATTTATTCATATCAAATATCTGAGTGGCTCCAGATACATATCTCAGTCACTTTGCACATCAATTTCCTTATCTGTAAGCTAGAAACAGTTACTTTTTTGGCCTTTTGCAATTCAAAGGTAAGTAATAAACTTTTTACCCTAATTGTGCTTTAGCCTTGTAGAAATAGTGACCAGGTAGTAAATCAATCAGTAAGTAAAAGTATTTTTTGTGTGTGTTTGCATGCTATACTATCAAAGGACACAGAAAAATGGAACAGTTAAAAATGGGTGATGGGGTTCTTCCCCTTATACTCTTGAGTGATCTTCCTGGATCTCAAAGGGCACTATTAATAAAAGAAATTGATGTCCCTGAAATTTGAAGATTTTGTTATCCATTTACTCTCCTTTCACTATATATATTCCACAGATCTTTCAGCACTTAAGTTTAGGAATTCAATTTTGTATTGATCTGTTCATAATGCATTTATTATTAGTTTTAATCTCTATATTAGATATCATCATTTACATTTTCTTTTATTTTTGATTCAATATTTTAAAACTCTATAATTCTTTGTGGAGAAAAAGTGCTGAACTGAGATGGGGAAAATTTTTTTTCTCACTACTCTGCCACAGTGGCCTTGGGTAAATCACATTTATTTTGACCTTTTTAAGTATATACCATCTCTGAAATTCAGTTGTGTTAATATAAACTGGGGATAATATTTATCTTATTGGCTCTTGTGTTCATTAAATAGGATAATGTACTTAGAGCACATGATAATTATTATTGTTAGATGCTAGCTTTAAAATTCCATTTTCTACCATAATTAATGAGAAAAATCACAAATGATTTTGGATATGGCATGTTTTCTATTGCGGATGGGATAATGAAATAAGGATATCATGCCACATTATGAATTACATATTATTCTTAAAATTAAGAATTTAGATGTAAAAATGTTTCTGAATAGGGAAAAAGTCATTTTAAGTTAAAATACAGATTCATTAAAATAGAGTGAATAGATGTCTTGAACCTCCTACAGTGGACAACACTCCCACATCCTTAGAGGAAAAGGTGGCAAAACAACCAGTATCCTTGACCACTGTCCGTGTCCAAAGGTAGAACTTTCATTCCCCCACGGCCGCCTGCTGTGTGTTTCAGTAGGATTTAGTCTCATAATGAAGGCAGCATCAGAGGAACATGCATAGGCAAGCACCCTGGTACCTACTTCTGTGAGCATAACAGAAAACAACTAATTGGTTTTGATGTTGTAACAAACAAACTATATTCGACAAATGTAGAATGCAAATTATATTCTGCAAATCCTTAGAAGAATGTACATAAATATTCTACTAAGACAAAAAGTAATAGTATTGAGTTGATTTCTCTCTTGAACCTCCCATAGTTCAGCTCTATAGTTCACCTTACCACAATTCAAACTACAATTCAGGGACAAGGTTTGCTCTGTACAGTTGGCGGCAGAGTGAAGAACAGGCATGTTCTTAGGTTCCTATCAGCTGGTTTATAACAATCTCCACTCAGGTCTCATTAGCAAAGAGCATGGACCCAAGGAAAAGTCATTCTGTTTGGGATACCTTCCAAAACATATTAAAATGAACATTAGAGAAAGTTTTAGAGAGAAAAGAAAAAAGCCCAGCTTGAATGCTTCTTTACTGTGCTACTCTGCTGTATAGGCAATCTGCAGGAGGAACCTTCATGCTCATGGGGCAGGCCTTCTTAGACTTTTAAAAAAGAAGTTTCATCTAGAACTGGAATGAGACAAGACAGGACTGAGACTTGACATCAATAGAAGTGAGCACTGGTGAGGGAAGTATAGCTTCATATGTTGTCACACCAGAAATACTGAAGTTAATTTAGGGAACTTAGCATGACAAAAATATATTTACAATGCTATAATCTTTACATTTTGGTTCTTTTCTGAAATTGGCTTTGGCATGTAGAAAGAAATATGTGGTTTTAACTAAAACCAGAGCACGGGTCCATTCCAGATGAAAAGAGACACAAGTAATACTGTTCTCAGACTATCCTTAGTTTCCCAGGAATTCAGGAGTGAAGATAACTGTGTGACACGTGCCTGTAGTGGTCAGGGCAAGGCACTGAACTTACCCCACCAGTTTCTACAGATCATGTGGTCTGCTCAAAGCCTTGCACCAACATAAAGATTGCTTGCTGATGCAGCAGGATTATTTTTAGGTATTATCTAATGGTCTTGAGTTTTTTGTTGGAGGAAAAATAAACAACAAGCGACATGAAGAATTCCTCTTTTTATTATAAGTAAGGCCATGCATATCTGGTGGCCCTGGTCAGATGATCAAGACCTGATGCAGTAAAGCTAACTGTCTGGAACATAGTTCCATGTTGCAGAATTCTGTGAATGATACAAGGGTAATTTTAGGTGTAAAGTAGCAGCAAATCCTATGATATCCATCCAACAGCCTGCTTTTCTGAAATTTTGAGAAGGAAGTCAGTTGGTAGATGAGTGGTCAATCTTGTTAATAGTCAATGATTACCAACACCAACTAAAAATACAAATTGCATATATAAATAAAGGGTATAGAGTTATTCTGGCCAGTATTGTTGGTCTTTGAAAAGAAAGTATAATGAGACTAGGTTCTGCCAGCTATGTGACTTCTGAGAGTCTTCATAATATACAGGTCATTTAGGGAGTTATATGATCTTCACAATGGAGAAATGCAGAAACCTTACTTGATCCACGTATCAAAGCTAATGTATAGCAAATATATTATTCTTGCTCAAAGTGGACTCTAGATAAGCCAAAAAGACAATTATTAATTTATAATAACAAATGCAGTTATATGGAAGACCAAAAGCATTGCCCCATGTGATCAGTTGGGGATTGTCGTGGAGATCCAAACCATAACTTAAACTCATAAAAATAAAATCAGAATAGAGAGAATTACCCATATCATCTCAAGAGGATGCATGTCTGGATCACTAGGGAGTTTACTAACACTATGAATTATCCAGCTGTAGCTGAAGATTCTGAGTGAACCATAGGAATTGTATTTATTTTAGAGAAAGAATCAATTTTTATCTAGTTTTTCAAGTGTTTTCATTCCTCGGGCACTTTGTTGTGTACGTGGTGCTGTGGTTCCAACCCTCATCTTTGCACATGCCAGAAGAGTGTCATAACTGCTGAGCCACCACTCCAGAGCTGGGAATTGTATTTTAAAAGCATCTTATTTTACAGCTACCCTCACAAACAGTTTGTGGTTGCAAATGACTGAAAAATCATCCAGTGTGTACTGGCTTCACTCAAGACCATCAAATGTGTTCACCTGCACATTAGGGATATAGTAGCCTCTGCAGTAAGTACTTCACATCTCTCTCTCTTGTCCCCCAGACCTAAATGAATGAGTACTGCCAATGAAACTCTTCTGGAAACATCTTTGGTTAACAATTTGCTAACAGTTTGGATAAGTTTTCCCCAAAGGTCCACAAGTTCAAGGCTTGGTTGAGAGGTGGTAGAAACTTTAGGAATTGGGTCTTATGGAATGGAGGTTAGGTTATTGATTTGTGCGCTTAAAGGAGATATTGGGACCCTGGTCTCTCCTCTTTTTCTTTTTGTATACTGGTTGCCATGACATGATCAGGTGTTCTACTGTGAGCTCCTGACGTGATGAATTGCAAAACAATGGGTCTAATAGATTATGGACTGAAGTCTCTGAAACAGTGAGCCAATGTAAACCTTTACTCCTTGTAAGTTGATTATCTCTGATTTTTTTTTTTTTAAAGAGCGAGAAGGAGAGAGAGAGAGAGAAGAGAGAATCAATTTTTATTTAGTTTTATATGTGACTTTTATTGCTCCAAAACTTTGCTGTGTACATGGTGGTGCTGGGGTACAAACTTGTTTCCTCCCACCTTCCAGGCAAGTGCTGTAACTGCTGAGCCATCTCTGGTATTTTTTTATGACAGAAATATTACCCTTTTGTTTTCTAATGAATACTTCTTAATTTATACATTGTTACCTTAATTTACTATTGCTGCATCCTGAGATTTGTTTTGCTTCCTCACGTGAAGATTTCTAAAACAATAGTACAACTGACGGAGCGTCAATTTATTATGTATAAGATCAAATGCAATGGAGTTTGCATGTATTATTCTTACTGAATCCTCACAATAGCCCTGAAAAATTATCCTTATTTTGCTGATAAAGATAATGAATTTCAGCAAAGTTAATTGATTTGCCCAAAATAAAACTGGTTAAAAATAGCAAAATTGGAAATTGAAAATAGTTTGGGTGAATTTGAAACCCAATGCTATAATTCTAGGCACATTGTTTTGTATGTTTCTTTCATAATTCAATTTACAAAGATTACTGTTAATTATAAACACTCATATAGCTTCTCAGTTTCTCTTTATCTGATGTATAACCTGCCTAGAAACTTGAGTTATCAGATTATCCAATAATGCCTTTGCCTGGTCCAAGCAAAGGATTCATAAGTTGCATTAATTAATGAATTTACTTATTTAAAATAACACATGGTAATTTTTATTAGAAGATTGCACATGCATATGAAATGACTGATAGATATTGAAGAACATATGCTCTCATTTCACCATGGAGTTCTTTGAAAACGTGTAAATCTCTTACTCTTAGAGTAAGGTATAATAGGTTAGGATCACCTTTTTCTGTAACTGCTCTATTTTGAAACTTATCAAGCATTGCTACTCTCTTCCGGCAGTGAGAAGCAAAGCCTGAGTGTCTGCCTACAAGCAGCATTGCCTAGACTCTCCAATATTGCAAGGGCATTTCCCAGGTCACAAATAAGGGATAAACTGGAATGGGAAAAATTAAAGGACATCATGGTTAAAAAGAAGGAAGACAATAGAACACTGTGTTCAAAGGCTTTAGAACATTGTAAAGGGATTATAATAGCCACTTTCTCAGTAAGAAAAGAAAATATTTTTTGATACTATTGAACAGTTTCTAGACTTCTTTAGCATTCTTCATCATCTGAAATGATTGTTTTCTTTCAAGTAGAAGACAATACCTAACCGTCCTACCAGATGTTGAAGATAAAACCCCTGCTACCTTATATTAAACACACATTCTTTTAGCAACTAGTACAACAATAAAAAAATACTAATCCTCAAATGTTGTCAAGTTATCATCTCTTAATTTTGCAAAGAGCATCAATGGTACTTAGCAAATGCAAAAAGGAAAAAAAAAACCTGTTCATTCTACCTCTTCCCTAATTTCACACTTGATATTGCATCTCAGTTTGATTTGAAAATTGCTCTACTTTTATTCGTGCAACAAATGGTATTGAATAACTAGTATGACTCAGTTGCATAAGTGATCCCATCTTCCTTCTGATTAAAGCTTTATTACTTGATGAATTTGTAACAAAATGCTTTCTTTCCCGTACTGTTTGATATGTCTATACTTTTACTCAAGGTCTCTCTTCTTGCTGGAATGTCTTGCTACTTTGGTCCAAAACTGAAACTTCATATTCTAAAATTGAGGCCAATGTTTACCTGTTATCTTAAGCCTTCTTTGACCCTTCCTACTCCTCTAGAATATGAATACTATTTTGTTTGTGTTCTAATTAAGTGCATCAATATTTTTATACCTAAATTATATAAATAGACATTTAAGAATATCTATAAGAGGTATTCTCTTTTATCTCCCTAACTTTTGGAAAATTACTTTTACCCTTTTTTGTCCCTATGGTTCAGGTAGAACTCACTTCACTTCACCTCCCTGCCTTCAAGATAGACACATGGTCCAGATCAAAGACTATAGTAATTCTAAATTTCGCTGACCACAATGAAAACCCAGAAAAGACAAAGGATCCATGTGGCAAAAACAAGATTCCACTTTGAAGTTGATATGAATATTTGAAAACAAAGGGTCTGTTTTTTGAGATTTACTAAACATCATGTAAATTTGTAGGTCTTATTTGCCACTGTTTATGGGAAGCATGCCTCAGAGTGAAGTCATTCAAGAGTAAAGAATAACCAAGAAGTCAAGGGAAAGAGAATGAGTTCTGAAATACTATCTGAGTGCCTGGATCTAGCTGTGGCTAAAGCCATTTGTATCCTTAGGCATTTTCGACATTCTTGTTAATGAACATCATTCTGATTTGACTAGTTTAGGTTAAGTTTTCATCATTTGCACCCAGAAGATTCTGGATTTCTATACTCTTTTTCACTACACAGTGATTTTTGCTTCTTTTGTTCTGTGACAGAACTTGAAACAAAATGGGTACTTAATGGCTTTCTTATTATAGAAGGAATAATTTAATTAATGTATGAATGAACAAAAAATAAATAAATGAAGGAATACTTGGGAAAAAGTGCATTTCATGTGACAGTCCCAGTATACCAACAATTTGGTGGGTGTTGAGTGGATTGGGATCCCTGAAAAACTCCTTAAGGTTGCTTGCTAGCTTGGATGGATTTAGTAAATGTCTCAGGACAATCAAGCCCTCTATTTACTTCTTAACACCAAATGATATCCTTCAGATCCTAAAGTTATTTTCAATGGCATATGAGAGGGCGGCTCTGTCTGTACCCCTGGGATTGAGTTTCATGGTCTAATCAGACTCACCATTAACAATCTTCTCCTGGACAGAACAGAGCTAATATAGTGTGATGAGAGAGTGTTGGCTGGTGGCTCAAGCAGCTCTGCAAGTCTGCACATGTGGATTCTATTTTCAAACCTATGATTGATTTACTTTCTGACTATGGTAAACCCTCCACTCTCTCATATGATGCTTATCAACAAATGGTGTCTGCTTAACTCATTTGTTGAGAAAATACAGCCACATTTCAGAAATTTAAAATTATTTGCCATAAACAATTTTTGCTTATTTTTACCATAATGAAGTTCTGCTTGTGGGATACTCTACCTGATCAAAATAGTTATTTAACATTTTGGAAATTTAATATGTACTTTTATAAAGATATTGGCTTCTTTTGATAATTTATTATTTTCCTTATCTCAATTCCTATGTTACTTATAATCTGTAACATAAAAAATACCTCTGGAGGATTTTTTTTAACATTCTACATTTTGTTTTCTATGAATTGTAAATTATTCAGATAGGGAGAGATGAAAATTAAATCAACATTTATTGATTTGACTTATTAACTCTTAAATTTGATAAAGTAATCATCAATTAAACAAATTCAATTTAGTTTTTGACATTTAGTCTACCATGAATTTTTATCTTAGGCCAAATTAATCTGTATCTGATTTATATTTTTTATATGAAATGGTTTCTTTTTTAGTGTTGTCAACCTAAGCTCTATTTCATACACATTTTTCATATGTAGTATTTCATTGATAATATTTTTACCATTCTGTATTTGACATATGTCCATTAATGTTCTGAGATGAACACTAAAATGTATCAGCTAAAGAAGTAAAATAATTATGAGCAATTCATATAAACTATATTTGGGGGCAATATGTAAACATAACTACTTTAATTAACTGTGAGAAATATATATGTATATTATATATACACATACATATATATATATACACACACACACACAAGCACACACAAATATACAAAGATTCTGAGGCAGTTTGAGAGTATATTCTAGTGGCAGGATATTTATCCATAGACATAATTGGATTAACCTTATTTAATTGCTTGTTACATTTATATCTTTTGCCTGTTTGATTTTTCTTGAGATACATCATTTCTTGAGTTAATTACCTGCTTCTACTGATTTTCCATAGATGCATATGTGAGAAAATGCAGCTCTTGCTTTATAAATTTGATCATTTGCTATATGTTTTATAACAATTTATTCTCTAATCCAGGCACATTACTCTCCTGCAGTTATTGATTCAATAAATTATCTTTCCTATAGCTACTTTAAAGACATTGTGCTTTCTGTTACTTTTTTACTTTTATATGTGAATATTTTATTTTCTCTTAGTTGTCATTAATTTGCTAGTTCTCTAATGATTTTCATCAACTTGTGCTTCCAGAGTCTCTAATTTGTATCACTCTTGTTTCATTATCTCATCTTCATCCTATTTGTTTCATTGATTTCATGTTCCTTTGAACTTCTCTTAGATGTGTCAGATTTTTAAAGGAAATACTTTTTAGTAGGTTATAAAAATTCTACAAGAAGTTGCTGTTAAGCCTATATTGTGCTATTTTTATAATCGTTGAGTGTTTTCATTTTTTTCATTGTTAATGTGGATAATTATGTCTGCACGCTTTACACTAAATAAGTTTTTTTTTTTTTTAAAGAAAGAGGGACAGTGAGAGAGAGAAGCCAGAATCAATATTTTGTCCTCCGTTGCTCAGGACACTTCATTGTGTACATGGTGCTGAGGTTTGAACTCACATGCTTGTACATGCCAGGCAAGCTCTGTAACCACTGAGCCACCGCTCTATCCCCCCAAATATAGTTTATTTGATTCCCCTAAAGTTCTTTTGCTTCTTTATTGGAGAAGTGTTGGTGTCCGGTGCATAGCATCATGTAGTATGAGGGCTGATTACTGTTGATTCGATTTTCTGTCTTTATGTTTGTTATCCTAGTACAGCAGAAGCGTGAGCTCCTTTGTGAGACCCAGAAGAAAGGCAAGGGATCTGGGGACAGGAGGAGGAAGGTAGAGGGGTAAGAGAGGGTGGGGATATTGACCAAATTATATTGCTATATTGTGTGCATTTAGGAATACGTGACAACAAACCCTATCATTATATGCAACTATAATGAACTAATAAAAAATTACCAAAAAAGTTGACTTAACTGGCAGATCTCTTCTTTAATCCTTTTAAAGTAAAACTTAACACCATTAAGTTAGAGGATTCTTCTAACCCAACAGGAGATAAAGTTGAATGAATTTAGATTTAATATTAAAACTAAATCTTGTCACCATCATCCCCATGGATTTGGAGGGTTGACTTCCATACTCTTGCCACTCTTTCCTTTCTCCTTAGGAGTGTTTGTTTCACCTCCTTTCTTAGACAAAGGAGAGAAAAGTGGATGCTTTTATAGAGTTCAAAGGCAGCTTTCTCTGAAGAACTTCCCTTGTGTACTTACACAGCTGAAAAATTACCTGTATAACTTGTTTTCTCATTTGTATTTCCTTCCTACAATTCCATCTTTACTGTTGTTCACCATCATTATTCTATATTGCCTCTCCTGCATTTCTGTCTCCAAAAAGATAAAGTGATTCATCTTTAATGAAAAATTCTTATGGTGATGATGATGACATTTGCCTTCTCTTCCCTTTAGCTATCTGTTTGCACATAGAATTAATTACCTTGGAAATGAGGCCTACCAATTATTTAACCTGAAATAATCTCATTTTCCACAGGTCAATCAAAATCCTGGGAGGTAAAAGTTTTGAAATTAATGTTCTCAGTATCCACAGCAATCAGTCCTCCAGAAAACTCATTTTCTTCTGAAAATATCTATTTTTTGTACTCCATGATGATGATGGGACATTTGGGTCATAAAAATTTTTTGCTTTTTATTTTTAAATGTCCATGGGCTATAATTTCTTTAAAGCTAAAGGCAAGCTATTTCTTTAGCTTTTTCCTCACTAATTTGTCCTAGTCAAACCAAAAATATCATTTTAGTTCATGTGGTATTTAATTGTGAACAGCAATGGCTGGAGGATTTTAAGGGTCACTAGGTCCAGATGTTTGGTCATTAGTCACCACCATATAACCCTCCTTCAATATAATAAATATGGATAAAATAAGGAAACACTTCAGCCGTCAACAAGATTAGTGTTCAAGACTAATAGGAGCCTGATTTCTGCTTTTCAACTTTGTTAACATTTAACCCTTCGAGGGCAGAGGATTTCACTTGAAGTAAATCTCTCCTCACACACTCTGCTCTTATTTTCTGAAGTTTATATACCTTCATTAATGGCACGTCCATTCACCAACAAAATGCAGGCGTGCTTTTAAGTATTTTAATACTTTACATCACACTTCATATCTTTTTCTTAACAACATATTGGATTGTTTAAGAAGGTGTTTTTGTTGGACAGTCAGGTAATTGTCTGATAAAGTGACCAATGGCTGTGGCTATGGAATGGCCTGTTTGAAAGAATTTGTAGGACGTAATGGGCTGACCTGTACTCGCCAAATAGTAAAAAGATGATTTCAAAACTTTTTGTGTATTTACTTTTCTTTTATAGAGAAGCAGCACAAATATCATAAAATCTTTTATCTCTCATGTAGCATTTCTCACCAGGCACAATGGAAATAAACACCTGCAACCACACGGCACTAAGCCATGTGATCTAGCTGCAGTTCGACGTGTTTCTGTGATGTCTGCAGTTTGCTCGGCTGTGAATGGGGATGATTGAAACAACCATACAGAATTGATTAAATTTAGAAAAAAAATTAGTAAGGTTTTTAGGCATTCTATTAGTGTTAATTTTCTTTTCTATTAAAAGCACAAATATGGAATGACATTCTAGAACACATTCTTGCAAATAATGTAGTGACTTGAAAAAGCAAATGAGATTGCTGTTTGCCAAGTGCAATGTGACCAGTTTGAACTCTTTTGCTAATGCAATAATTTTGCTGATGGATGATTTTGCTGACGGTTTGGCATTATGTAATGCCTATAATATCTATTATTTGAAGGGACTTCTTATTTTGTTATTTTATTTTCAGGGCTGAGGAC